>CAUYON010055582.1:0-23528 GCA_963573935.1 Arctocebus calabarensis
TAGATTTACTGTGGTGACATAACTTTGTCGCAGTGAATATTTAAACCCACAGTTGGATTTCTTTTTTTTTTTTTTTTGAGATAGAGCCTCAAGCTGTCACCCTGGATAGAGTGTTGTGGCATCACAGCTCACAGCAACCTCCAATTCCTGGGCTCAAGCGAGTCTCCTGCCTCCGCCTCCCAAGTAGCTGGGACTACAGGTGCCCACCATAATGCCCGGCCATTTTTTGGTTGCAGCCGTCATTGTTGTTTGGCGGGCCCGGGCTGGATTCGAACGTGCCAGCTCAGGTGTATGTGGCTGGTGCCTTAGACTGTTGAGCCACAGGTGCCGAGCTACAGTTGGATTTCTTTATGAACGTCATAGCCACTGTGTGCTGCTTTTCTTCTGCCATATGAAAGTATTACATATTTCAAATCTCAAACTATAATTTTGTGCATTAGTTGACACTATATCCTCATGAATATTTACAATACTGTTTTTGCATGTTGTGTTTATTTCGATCTGTTACTGAACATTTAAAATTCTACCTTTTCCTAAAATATAGTTAATTGGCATCTTTTAAACTCTGTTTTGGGAGTTGTTTGACCTTGATCAAGAGACAAATCAATTTAAGACTTTTCACCTTTTGTTTGCATTTTTTAGACTGTCCAAGTGATTGTCCAGGCTCGGCTTGGTGAAAAAATTTGCACCCGTTCATCTTCATCCCCAACTGGTTCAGATTGGGTAAAATTTCTATTTTTTTGTTAAGAGGGATACTGTGGTGCTTGTCACAAAGAATGAATGTAAAGTTCTCAAGAGCAATAATAAGGATTATATTATTACTAAATAACATTAAAATATCTAATCCCATTTGATCCATTCACTTGGAAAGAATATATGAGTCCTGAGTTTGATTCTTGACTTTCTGCTGTGACAGGTGAAAAGCTTAGTCATTAGAAGACACAAGGAATATCTTAACTAATCTCTGTAATAGGTAATTAGCTTTTTCAGCCTGAGATTGGGGCTTTGATGCAGGGTTGTCTCTTATGGGGAAGTGAGAAGTGAATGAATGTCTTCCTTAATCAGCCAGAGCCATGTCTGCATTAACCAGCATACTAATTTCTGCTTCCATAATGTTCTTGTGAATGTTTCATGCAAAAGTCTCTTTTGTCTTCTAGTTCAACTTAGCAATCAAAGACATCCCAGAGGTTACACATGAAGCAAAGAAGGCACTGGCAGGGCAGCTGCCAGCTGTTGGGAGGTCTATGTGCGTGGAGATCTCACTCAAGACTTCTGAGGTATGGTTATGGCCAGGATGGTGCCTTAACCTGGAGCTAAAGGTTTTTCACACTCGAGTCCAGCTCATTTCTGAGTCTTATACCTGATTTGAAGTTTCCCTCTGTAATCTCATCATTCTCTGAAAGGGTCGTGGTTTTTAAACTTCTTATTTCAATTATATGGAATAGATAGGCTTCTTGCCTTCTTATTCATATGACCTATTTATAGTCATCTTTCTTTTTTTTTTTTTTTGAGACAGAGCCTCAAGCTGTCACCCTGGATAGCCTCACAGCAACCTCCAATTCCTGGGCTCAAGCGACTCTCCTGCCTCCGCTTCCCAAGTAGCTGGGACCACAGGCGCCCGCCACAACGCCCGGCCATTTTTTGGTTGTAGCCGTCGTTGTTGTTCGGTGGGCCAGGCTGGATTCGAACCCGCCAGCTCAGGTGTACGTGGCTGGCACCTTAGCCCGTTGAGCCACAGGCGCTGAGCCATCTTTCTTTTTTTTTTTTTTTTTTATGAAACAGAGTCTCATTCTTTCACCCTTAGTAGAGTGCTGTAGCATCACAGCTCACAGCAACCTGTAATTCTTGGGCTTAAGCGATTCTCTTGTCTCAGCCTTCAGAGTAGCTAGGATGACAGGTGCCTGCCGAAATGCCCAGCTATTTTTTGTTGCAGTCGCCACTTCTGTTTTAACTGGCTAAGGCCGGGTTTGAACCTTCCACCTTGGTATATGGGCCAGCGCCCTACCCACTGAGCCACAGGCACTGCCCAATATACTTATCTTTCAAAACTCACATACTCTAGAAAATCTCAGGTTTCAGTGAGTGAGTTAACTGCTGCTGTCTTTACTTAGATGTCCTATGGCAGTTTGAATTACGTTTATTTTATTTTATTTTTTGAGATAGTCTCAACTATGTCACCCTCGGTAGAGTGTCATGGTGACACAACTCATAGCAGCCTCCAACTCTTCGGCTTAAGCCATTCTCTTGCCTCAGCCTCCCAAGTAGCTGGGATTATAGGCCCCCACCATAATGCCTGGCTATTTTTTTGTTGCAGTTGTCATTGCTGTTTAGCCGGCCCAAGCTGGGTTCAAACTCATCAGCATCAATGTATGTGGCTGGCGCAGTAACCACTGTGCTACAGGCACCAAGCTAAATCATGTTTATTTTATTTATTTATTTGTTTATTTTATTTATTTATTTATTGAGACAAAGTCTTGCTCTGTTGCCCAGGCTAGGATGCCATGGCATCACCCTAGATCATAGCGACCTCAAACTCCTAGATGCAGATTATCTTCATGCCTCACTCTGATGAGATTACAGGTACCTATCACAGTGTCCAACTAATTTCTCTATTTTTGGTAGAAACAAGATCTCGCTCTTGCTCAGGCTGATCTTGAATTCCTGAGCTAAAGCAATCCTTCTGCCTTAGCCTCCCAAAGTGCTAGGATGATGATGTTTATTTCTAGGTATAACTTGCTGTACTATAACTTTATTTTTTATTTTATTTTATTTTATTTTATTTATTTATTTATTTTAGAGACAGAGTCTCACTTTATCGACCTCAGTAGAGTGCTGTGGCGTAACAGCTCACAGCAACCTCCAACTCCTGGGCTTAGGCGATTTTCTTACCTCAGCCTCCTGAGAAGCTGGGACTACAGGTGCCTGCCACAACAGCTGGCTATTCTTTGTTGCAGTTTGGCCGGGCCGGTTTCTAACCCACCACCCTCGGTATTTGGTGCTGGCACCCTACCCACTGAGCCACAGGTGCCGCCCCAACTGTACTGTAACTTTTTTTTTTTTTTTTTGTGACAGAGCCTCAAGCTGTCACCCTGGATAGAGTGCCTTGGCATCACAGCTCACAGCAACCTCCAATTCCTGTGCTCAAGCGAGTCTCCTGCCTCTGCCTCCCAAGTAGTTGGGACTACAGGCGCCTGCCACAACGTCCGGCCATTTTTTGGTTGCAGCCGGCATTGTTGTTTGGCGGGCCTGGGCTGGATTTGAACCCACCAGCCCAGGTGTACGTGGCTGGCGCCTTAGCCTGTTGAGCCACAGGCACCGAGCCTGTACTGTAACTTTGAAAAATTTATTTGTTCAGCTTATTTTACATTTGGTTTGAGGCAGATTTTGTTATTTTTATGTTTGTTAATTATTTCCACTAATGGACAGTGAGGCTAGTCTATTTATGGTATAATAGATTCCAAATGGAATTTGGAGTTATACAGAGCCAAGTTTATATGCCAGCTGAGTAACTTTCTAGCCAAATTACTTAATCCCACTCCCACTAGCAGAGCCAAACCAACAGGACAATTTATAGTTTTGCGGGGCTATAATATTGTATCATTTTACCTTCTTTAGTAAAGTACCTAACATAGCATATATTGGGCAATCAACACATATTCCTGTTTATACTCTAACTGCTTTTCTTCTCGAAGTCAGCAGCTATGCCACATCTTATGTATCTTTGTAGTTCTTCAAGTTCCTTACGAAATGAGTTAGGATATATAAATAAATAATTACCTCTGTGTCCTCAGGGCTATACATAGTGCCTGCAATGGCATATAGTAAGCTTTTAAAAATTCTTATTGAGGCTTGGTACCTGTAGCTCAGGTGTCTAGGGAGCCAGCCTCATACACCAGAGCTGGCAAGTTTGAATCCAGCCCAGACCAAAAAATAGCTGAGTGTTGTGGTAGGTGCCTGTAGTTCTAGCTACTTGGGAGGCTAAGGCAAGAGAATTGCATGAGGCCTGGACTTTGAGGTTGCTGTGAGCTGTGATGCCACGGCACTCTACGCAGGCAAAAGCTTTTGAGTCTGTATAAAAAAAAAAAAAAAAAAAAAAGAAAAAAGAATTCTTATTGAATGAAACCAATATTTATTTTGTATAAACTCTAATAATTTCAAGATCAAATTTAAAAATACATCCTTGGGCGGCACCCTTGGCTCAGTGAGTAGGGTCCCAGCCCCATATACCGAGGATGGCGTGTTCGAAACCGGCCGCAGCCAAACTGCAACAAAAAAATAGCCAGGTATTGTAGTGGGCGCCTATAGTCCCAGCTACTTGGGAGGCTGAGGCAAGAGAATCACTTAAGGACAAGAGCTGGAGGTTGCTATGAACTGTGACGTCACAGCACTCTACCAAGGGTAACAAAGTGAGATTCTGTCTCTAAAAAAAAAAATGCATCCTTAATATATAAAACAAAACTTGTCATTCAGTGGTTTCAGCGCCAGCCACGTACACTGAAGTTGGCGGGTTCCAACTTGGCCTGGGCCAGCTAACCAACAATGACTACTGCAATAAAAAATAGCTAGAGGCAGTGCCTGTGGCTCAGCGAGTAGGGCACTGGCCCCATATACTGGGTGGCAGGTTCAAACCCGGCCCCGCTGAACTGCAAAGCAAAAAAATAGCCGGGTGTGTGGCGGGTGCTTATGGTACCAGCTACTCGGGAGGCTGAGGCAGGAGAATCACTAAAGCCCAAAAGTTTGAGGTTGCTGTAAGCTGTGACTCATGACACTCTACCTAGGGTGACATAGTGAGACTCTGTCTCCAAAAAAACCCAAAAACAAACCAAAAAGAAAAACCTTGTCATTCTTCTTTATTGAATTTCCAGTTATACTTTAAATTATTTTCTTTTTTTCCTTTTTTTTTTTTTAGGAGACAGAGTCTCACTTTATCACCCTCTATAGAGTGCCGTGGCATCACACAGCTCACAGCAACCTCCATCTCCTGGGCTTAGGTAATTCTCTTGCCTCAGCCTCCTGAGAAGCTGGAACTACAATGACCGGCTATTTTTTTTTGTTTTTCAGTTCGGCCCTGCCACTTTCAGTATATGGGGCCGGCGCCCTACTTGCTGAGCCACAGGCGCTGCCCTTTTTTATTTTTTTTTGAGACAGAGCCTCAAGCTGTCACCCTGGATAGAGTGCTGTGGCTTCACAGCTCACAGCAACCTCCAATTCCTGGGCTCAAGCGAGTCTCCTGCCTCCATCTCCCAGGTAGCTGGAACTACAGGCGCCCGCCACAACACCTGGCCATTTTTTGGTTGCAGCCGACATTGTTTGCAGGCCCGGGCTGGATTCGAACTGGGCTGGATTCGAAGATGGACTACCTAACAAATGCAGTCAGTGTAACCTGGTTTCTTGTACCCTCAATGAATCCCCAACAATTAAAAAAAAAAAAAAAAAGCGAATAACACATAGGCTAAATATTTTGGCTAAAGATATCAGATAGCTAAAAAATTTTTATGTAAAGAGCTTGTTAAGGTAACAGGTTTAGTAAACTGTGGGTGTCACCTAAAAATATCTCCTATAGAATTGGAGGGAATGTCTTCTTCCTTCATTTGGAAAGTGTTGGCCTTTCTGAAGAACAGATTGAAAAATACATATCAAAAGTCTTAAAAGGGGCTGCGCCTGTGGCTCATCAAGTAGGGTGCCAGCCCCATATACCCAAGGTGGCGGGTTCAAACCCAGCCTCAGCCGAACTGCAAAACAGAAAAATAGCCAGGTGTTGTGGCGGACGCCTGTAGTCCCAGCTACTCGGGAGGCTGAGGCAAGAGAATCACCTAAGCCCAGGAGTTGGAGGTTGCTGTGAGCTGTGTGACGCCACCGCACTCTACTGAGGGCCATAAAGTGAGACTCCATCTCTACAAAAAAAAATATATATATATATGTCTTAAATGCATATATGCTCATTGACCGTAAATCTTTTTTTTTTTTTTGAGGTAGGATCTCATTCTGCTGCCTAGGCTAGGGTGCGGTAGCATCATAGTTCATTGTAACCACAAACTCCTGGCCTCAAGTGATCCTCCTGCCTCAGCCTCCCAAATGTAACCATTACTAGCCTTCTCCTAGTAATTCTAATTCTGGAAATTTTCTTGAAGAAATTAATTGTGGATGGATACAGAGTTTTAATCTCAATGTTGTTTGTGGTAGCGAATATTAGAAACATCCAAGAATAGGGAGACTAGATAAAATGATAGTCATACGATAGAATACTATACAACCATTAAATTGATTTAGAATTTTTAATAATAGGGAAAATTTCATAGTGTATTTATTAAGGAAAAAAGCAAGTGATAAAAATACTTTATATACTATGACCCACTTTTATTTAGAAATGAGGTTCATTTTCAAATTGATACCTATTTATTTTGGGGGGGTTGCTTATTTATTCCTTCCTTTATAGACTATGACCCACTTTTATTTAGAAATGAGGTTCATTTTCAAATTGATACCTGTTTATTTTGGGGGGATTGCTTATTTATTCCTTCTAGTTTTTTTAATAGTAATTGTGTGATGCTTTATAATGAAAACAATTTCTAAAAACTAAAGTTTTTTTGATTTTTCTATCTATAGGGAGATTCAATGGAGCTTGAAATATGGTGTCTTGAAATGAACGAAAAGTAAGTGCTCTGTTTTAGGGTTCTTGGTTGTGGTTGCTAAAGATAAAGCAAATGACATCATGTGAAAAGCAGGGCTTTGTTTTCAGAGTCATGGAGGGCATTCTGAGCACTTAACAAAGCCAGTAGGTCTTTGCTACAGTTTGCTTCATGCTTGGCTTTCAGCCTAGGCACAGAGATGACCTTCTGAGGGAGCGTAAGTCCGAAGAGACTTAGACACTACAGGGAAAGGAGCAGCATAGAAAGCCGAAAAGGATTTATTGTTTGTTCCCAGAGTACAGATAGTTCTCTGATTAAATCCCATGGGAGCTCTTGTAACATGACTACTCTATTTTGTCTGTTTTCTATGTGGCAGCCATCCAATAAGATTCTCCTCACTGCTCCTTTGTACAGACTGTGTTGGTCATGGATTGGAAATGCATGTTATTTCCCTCCCCCATTTTCTTCTTTCAAGGCAGATTAGCTTACCTCCTGCCTGAAGCTTCAGTTTTCAAGAAGAGTATATAGGAAAATTGAGGAAATATCAACACATCAAAAGAAAAATCTTAGTGATAAGTATGTGTGGTGCGGGCATTATTTTTCTTTCTTAAATACAAAGCAATTGCCAGGGTACGGTCCAAAAGTTTAGTACCAGACTTTTCTCTACATTTCCTGTTAGATTATAGAGACAGCTCTTAAGAGAGTACATTGATATTATTTTTGCACCTTCAGAATATATAATTTATTGTCTTCAAATGTGCTGCTTTGTTTCTTAGAAACATAACCACCTCAAAGCTAGAAAAAAATATATGGAGTACCTTTTGGTGCTCATCTGTCTGTGTCTAGTGCATGAGAAAGTAAAATTTTTTCTTACTTCAACAATCTATTGATAAACTGACAAAGAACTCTAATTACACCTTTAGTTCACAATGTGTTTCAATGATAAATTTGGTCTTATAGAATTCCAATACATAATAGGAGAATGCTGACTGTGTCTGTGTGCTCCTCAGGTGTGATAAAGAAATCAAAGTGTCCTACACGGTATACAACAGACTGTCATTGCTGCTGAAATCTCTCCTTGCTATAACTCGGGTGACACCAGCCTATAGACTCTCCAGAAAACAAGGGCACGAATATGTCATATTATACAGGTAAACAGTATAGATACTCATCTTGATTCACTCATCAGCCTTGTCACTTTGCACATAGTCTGACTGGAATTCAGATGCTATGACTGTGTTTTAGACACATGGTCTGTTGGATTATTGATGCTATAGCTTTAATATGATCACTATGCGGCTTCCCTTATAAACCTCAGTCTTTCAGAGCTACATGGTTCAATTCCTTTTGTCTCTGCAGTCATGATTTCTATGGGATGAGTTTTAAGATACTACTGATGTACATCTCAAAGCTGGACAGGGAACTTAAGACTTTTAAAAACAGGCTATTCTGGCTCAGCGCCTGTTGCTCAAGCACCTAAGGCACCAGACACATACACCAGAGCTGGCGGGTTCAAATCCAGCCCAGGCCTGCCAAACAACGACAGCTACAACCAAAAAATAGCTGGGCATTGTGGCAGGTGTCTGTAGTCCCAGCTACTTGGGAGGCAGAGGCAGGAGAATCGCTTGAGCTCAGGAGTTGGAGGTTGCTGTGAACTGTGATGTCATGACACTCTACCCAGGGTAACAGCTTGAGGCTCTGTCTAAAACAAACAAACAAACAAACAAAAAACCTAGTACCTTCCAATAGCAGTCCCAGACCTATTGACTAATTTTAGTATTTATTTATTTATTTTTTGAGACAGAGGCTCAAGCTGTCTCCCTGGGTAGAGTGCGGTGGCACCACAGCTCACAGCAACCTCCAACTCCTGAGCTCAAGCGATTCTCCTACCTCCACCTCACAAGTAGCTGAGACTACATGCGCCCGCCATAGTGCCTGGCTATTTCTTGGTTGCAGCCGTCATTGTTGTTTGACGGGCCCGGGCTGGATTCGAACCCGCCAGCTCAGGTTTATGTGGCTGGCGCCTTAGCCGCTTGAGCCACAGGCTCGGAGCCGGTATACTTCTATTTATGGTTTATTTATCTTCTTTTGATTGATTGATTAATTGATTGATACAAAGTCTCACCTTGTCACCCTCAGGAGAGTACCCTGGCGTCATTTTTCACAGCAACCTCAAACTCTTAGGCTCAAGCAATCCTCTTGCCTTAGCCCCCTGAGTAGCCATAACTATAGGCACCCACCATAAAACCTGGCTAATTTTTCCATTTTTGATAGAGATAAGATCTCGCTCTTGCTCAGGCTGGTCTCAAACTTCTGAGCTCAAGTGATCCACCCACCTTGACCTCCCAGAGTGGTAGGATTATAGGTGTGAGCTACCACACCCGGCCTTCAATAGGTATACTTTTAAAACATTTGCAGGAGCAAAAAAGAAATTTTAATAGCAGTGGCCACTTGGTTATTATGTTCCTTCTTTTCTCACCAGCCTACTCTGTACATACCTCTGTGCCTATAGTGTAACTGAATGTTCCATTGGGAGAGGTGATCATGCAGATGCAGAAAGAAGGCTTTGTTTATTTTTGTTTCTATGTGTTTTGGCTATCAAGTTTCTCAGAGTGAAGTATAAGATAACATTTCTTTTTCTTTCTTTCCTACAGGATATATTTTGGGGAAGTTCAGCTGAATGGCTTAGGAGAAGGTATGTAAGAAGGCTGAAAAACACTTGTAGTATTAGGAGTGCTCCTGACTTCAGAGATGAGCATAGTTGCCACCTGTAATCATATGTAGGTTGTAATCAATATGTATAATACAAGTAAAGTTAAGAATGCATGTAGTAAAAAAAAAAAAAAAAAGAATGCATGTAGTGGTTCGGCGCCTGTGGCTCAACGGGCTAAGGCGCCAGCCACATACACCTGAGCTGGCGGGTTCGAATCCAGCCCCCGGACCCGCCAAAAAAAAAAAAAATGAAAAAAAAAAAAGAATGCATGTAGCTAGTCCATAGAGCTGCCAGGGATAACCAGATAGTTTCCCTCAGGTTCTAGGAATTCAGTCTTCTTTTAGTTTGGTTTTTTTTTTTAGAGACAGAGTCTTATTTTGTCACCCTCAGTAGAGTGCTGTAGCATCACAGCTCACAGCAACCTCCAGCTCTTGGGCTTAGGCTATTCTCTTGCCTCAGCCTCCCAAGCAGCTGGGACTACAGGCACCCCACCCCCCAGCAACGCCTGGCTATTTTTTTGTTGCAGTTTGGCTGGGGCCTGTGCCCTACTCACTGAGCCACAGGTGCCGCCCAGTCTTCTTTCTTCTTTCTTTCTTTTTTTTTTTGTGAGACAGAGCCTCAGGCTATCTCCCTGGATAGAGTGCTGTGGCATCACAGCTCACAGCAACCTCCAATTCCTGGGCTCAAGCGAGTCTCTTGCCTCCGCCTCCCAAGTAGCTGGGACTACAGGCACCCGCCACAACTCCCGGCCATTTTTTGGTTGCAGCCGTCATTGTTGTTTGGCGGGCCCAGGCTGGATTTGAACCCATCAGCTCAGGTGTATATGGCTGGTGCCTTAGCCCATTGAGCCACAGGCACCAAGCCTCTTTCTTATTCTTTATATAATATTTTGTTTTCTTAATTTCAACAATAAGCACGTTAAATGTATGTGATGAATACCAACAATTTTGAAAAATTGGAAATGAAAACTGGAAAACTAGGGGCTTTGGATAGGATGAATGATTCTAAGAAAGACACACTAGGGGCAGTGTCAAAATTCTCTTCAAAAAAAGCTAATAGTTTTTCTCTTCTAGGCTTCCAGACAGTTCGTGTTGGGACAGTGGGTACCCCCGTGGGCACCATCACTCTTTCTTGTGCTTACAGAATTAACTTGGCATTCATGTCTACCAGGTAAGGAAGGGCCCAGGAACCAAAAGAGCTCTTAAAAAAATGGTAAAGTGTTTTTTCATCCCAGACTTCAAGATTAAACCTATAATTAAGTTTTGCTGAAAGCGCCCCCTTCAGAAGAATAAAACTGAGAAAGAAAGAACGCATTTGCCAGATTGGAGAATTTGTGTGTCCCCAAGCCAATCTGTCTAGAATATAGAGTTGGTGGTCTAAAGTTAGGCCTTGTAATGGCTAAGGCTTTTGTAGTGTCTGCCAACACATTTAAGGTCAGGGGCCCTCTGAGGATTTGTGGAGGAGGGTGCTAGAAAGATATTCTAACAAATGCTATAATCTGCTTATTGCATTTCAGGCAATTTGAGAGGACCCCACCTATCATGGGGATTATTATTGATCACTTTGTGGACCGTCCCTATCCTAGCTCCTCTCCCATGCACCCCTGCAATTACAGGTGAGGAATGTGAAAAAGTGTTTTCCCAAACTGTAGCTGGGCAAAAGCATCCATACTGCCCTGGTATGTAGAGCATTATTATTAATAGTCAGTTATCAATGGGCAGGTGGCACTGATGGAGGCCTCACATGGAGACAAATCAAATGACTAGTTTCCCTTCTTGCTGCTACCTGTTAGGTATATCACAACTTGAAGGCCAGGCATGGTGGCTCATGTGTGTAGTCCTAGCAATCTGTGAGGGTAAGACAGGTGGATTGTTTGGTCTGCAGATCCATACCAGCATGAGCAAAAGCAAGACCCTCTCTCTATACTAAAAATAGAAAAGTTAGCCAGGCATGGTAGTTCATATCTGTAGTTCTAGCTACTTGGGAAGCTGAGGCAAGAGGATTGCTTGAGCCCAGGAATTTGAAGTTGCTGTGAATTATGATGCCACATCACTCTTGCCTGGGCAACAGAGTGAGACTCTGTCTCAAAAAAAAAAAAAAAAAAAAAGCCGGTGATTCGCGCCTGTAGTCCCAGCACTGTGGGAGGCTGAAGTCAGAGGATTGCTTGAGCGCAGGAGACGAAGGCTTGTCTGAGTGAGAGTGAGACCCCAAGTCATGAAAAAAAGGGCCCACCCAGCCGGGTACTGCGGTGAGCACCTGGAATCCCAGCAGCTTCACAGGCTGAGGCAGCAGGATGCCCACAGCCCAAGTCAGGGGTTGATCTACAATGCCATTGTACTCTGCTCAGGGCATAGGGTAGAACTCTGTGTCTACAAGAAAAAAAAAAAATAAAGGCAACTGTGCGCACATACTCATCCCAACCCCAAAAATCCCTGAAAAAATAATACATAACCCAGGATTTGAGGTATACAGAATGTTTCAGAAAATATGGGAACATTTTAGACCCTTTTTTTTTTTAATTTGTTTTTTTTGCAGTTTTTGGCCAGGGCTGGGTTTGAACCCACCACCTCTGGCATTGGGGCCGGTGCCACTGAACCACACGTGCCTAGACCAATTTTTTTGAGACAGAACCTCAAGCTATTGCCCTAGGTAGAGTGCTATGGCATCACAGCTCACAGCAACCTCCAACTCCTGGGCTTTTAAGTGATTCTCTTGCCAAAGCCTCCCAAGTAGCTGGTACTACAGGCACCCGCCACAATGCCCAGCTATTTTGGGGGGGGGTTGTGGTTGTCATTGTTTGGCAGGCCTGGGCCGGATTTGAACCCGCCAGCTCTGGTGTACGTGGCTGGCGCCTCAACCGTTTGAGCCACAGGTGCCAAGCTGGAACATTATAGATCTTGATGGTAGTGATATGACTTCTCAGTAGCAAGTTATTTACACTTTTTTGTTTTTGTTTTTGTTCTTTTTTTGGCTGGGGCTGGGTTTGAACCTGCCACCTCCAGCATATGGGCCGGTGCCCTACTCCTTTGGGCCACAGGCGCAGCCTGTAGCAAGTTATTTCAAAACTATAAGAGTGGCAGTGATTTGTGAAATGTCCTTGGTGTATTAAATGGTTTTCAGGTTGCCATCTGGCACAGTTATTTATATGTTGGAATAAAATATCTCCAGGCCTAGATCCCACAAAACAGAATTCTTAGGCAAGCTCAGTGATGTGTACCTGACTCTTAGCTACTTGGGAGGCCAAGGCCAAAGGATTGCTTGAGCCTAGGAGTCTGAGATTCCAGTGAGCTATGACCATGCCATTAGATTCTAGCCTGGGCAACATAGCAGGACCCTATCTCTAAAAAAAGAAAATTTTAAATAACAAGAAAGAAAAGTAAATAACTCTGTAGAAGTCAGAATAGATGCAGGAAGGATGGACTTGTGAAGTTGGATAGATTTTTTTTTAAGGTTTAGTTATTCGTTTCCTTGAGCATCTATTACTGATAATTCTTTGAAGATCCAGATCCAGCTCCCAACACTGGCCTCGTTCAAGAAAATACTCTCTAAAATGATAGGTCAGGTGAGATGTTTGGGGAGTTTTTTTGGTTGTTTGTTTTTATTGTTGGGGATTCATTGAGGGTACAAGGAACCAGTTTACAGTGATTGTTAGGTAAAGTCCCTCTTACAATTATGTCTTGTCCCCATGAATTGTGTCACACACCAAGACCCCAGCTGCCAACATCCTTCCCTCTCTCGCTTTTTTTTTCTTTTGGTAGAGACAGAGTCTCACTTTGTCACCCTCAGTAGAGTGCCATGGCATCACACAGCTCAGAGCAGCCTCCAACCCCTGGGCTTAGGCGATTCTGTTGCCTCAACCTCCCAGGTAGCTGGGATTACAGGCGCCCACCACAATGCCCGGCTATTTTTTTGTTGGAGTTTGACCGGGGCTGGGTTTGAACCTGCCACCCCCAGTATATGGAGCCGGCGCGTTACAGACTGAGCCACAGGCGCCGCCCTCTCTCTCTTTTTTTTTTAATGTCACTTCAAACTGTTAGATGCTGCTCTCTGGAAATGTTTGAAATTATGGTCTCAACATGGCTCTCTTGCCAGTGTGAAATCTGCCTGACACAATTCTTAGCACAGTTCCTATCTTTACCTCATTCCCTTTTCTATCCTGTCTTAAATTGACGCCACCACCATGAAATTTGGTAATTCTTTCCCCTCACTTTAGGACTGCTGGTGAGGATGCTGGAGTAACATACCCATCTGCAGAAGACTCCCAGGAAGTGTGCACCACTTCTTTTTCCACTTCCCCTCCATCACAGGTAGGGGGGAACAGATGCTGGGGTGTGGTAGTTATTTGGTATATATAAGCCCTGTGAAATGGTGTCCAAATTTAGCTACAGTCCCTTTCGGTCATAGTGGTGATGATTTCTGGGGGGTTATTTTGAAGGGTGAAAGATTCTTCTTATCTACTAGATCATATTGCAGTGTTTCGAGTCTGTAACTATTCTTAACCTACAGGATTACATTTAGCCTTCCTGGGAACATCTTAAAAATTCCCTAGAAAATCAGTCACAGAATTGTATATGCCTTCTAACACCAGGGAGATCTTTTAGTATATACTTGTTTATCTTATAGTTACTTCTTTTATGCCAGTGGTTCTCATCCTTCCTAATGCTGTGAACCTTTAATTCAGATCCTATGGATCTCGACCCACATGTTGGGAACTGCTGTTTTATGCAGTGGTAAATTTGGTTCCTAATAATGGAAGGAGTCCAAAAAGAACCAATAATTATTTAGTATAAAATGCCACTAAGAAACTTGTAGTGCAGCTTTTCTTAATAGTTAACACAGATTTCTGCTTATCTGCATTTTCTATCCGTATTTCTAAACATTAACTTTTCCACTTGAGTCAATCTTTGGTGGCAGACCCAATTTCCTTAAAACGCAGGCTCCAGACAGTATTGTCAGCTTCTCCAGAGTAAGCATCTTTGTGGTCTTACTGTGTATGTGGTGCTGAGGTAACTTCAGCTAGGCAGCCATTTCTGCGGCTGACAGGATATCAGGAGCATACTTTTTGCCTTTCACCCACGTCATTAAGTCTCCAGCCTTGTCACCTCTAGACCCCTGTCCTGCTTACATCGTCTCCATTCTTCCCTTCCTCTTTGACTTTTAACATTAGATGGTTTCTTTTAGATCTTAGTTCTTTTTTTCCTTTAAATTAGCCTGAGATTATACCTTTTCACCATTTTATTTAGGGTACCTGAATAATTAGTTAGCTACCCATGAATTTCTATTTTTTTTATTATGAAAATTTAATGTGTTTTTTTAAATTATGAAAATTTAGGTTTTTTTGTTTTTTTTTTTGTAGAGACAGAGTCTTACTCTATGTGGCATCACACAGCTCACAGCAACCTCCAACTCCTGGGCTTAGGTGATTCTCTTGCCTCAGCCTCCTGACTAGCTGGGACTACAGGTGCCCGCCACATCGCCCAGCTATTTTTCTATTTTGCAGTTGAGCCGAGGCTGGGTTTGAACCCACCACCTTTGGTATATGGAGCCGGCACCCTACTTGATGAGCCACAGGTGCCGCCTGAAAATTTAGATTTTTTTTTCTCCATCCTGGGTTGTTGAGGAAATACTGGATTAAATAAAGTCATGGTTCTAATCAGTTTCAAAAGCAGAAGTTAATATCTGAATGACATTGCAAAATCCATGGATCACTGTTATTTCTATTGTCCTAGTTTGTTTAGCATGAAGAGATTCCTGTTTTAAGGTTGCCTAGACAATTTGGTTTGGAGGTATGAGAATTGTTATTCCCAAATGTGTAAGTATTGTATAGGCATAAATGTTAGCTTTGATCTGGCTGAAGGAGCTTCTGGAATGCTTAGTGATACAAGGCAATGCCCACAAACAAAGGAGGATATGCCCTCCTTCTTTAGTGTACATTAATGGAAGCAGATTACTTTTCAGGTAATCAAACTGTAGTTATGTCACATATGTCACCAGGTGCAGTGGCTCATGTCTGTAATCCTAGCCCTTGGAGAGGTTTGAGGAAGGTGGATTGCTTGAGCTCAGGAGTTTGAGACCAGCCTGAGCAAAAGCAAGACTTTGTCTTTACTAAAAATAGAAAAACTGGGCTCGGCGCCTGTAGCTTAAGCAGCTAGGGTGCCAAACACATACACCAGAGCTGGCAGGTTTGAATCCAGCCCATGCCCACCAAACAACAATGACAACTATAACCAAAAAATAGCCGGGTGTTGTGGCAGGTGCCTATATTCCCAGCTACGTGGGAGGCTGAGGCACGTAACTTAAGCCCAAGAGTTTGAGGTTGCTGTGAGCTGTGATGCCATGTCACTCTATCCAGGGCAACAGCTTGAGACTTCGTCTCAAAAAAAAGAAAGAAAAACCAAGGCAGTGCCTGTGGCTCAGTGGGTAGTGCGCCAGCCCCATGTACAAAGGGTGGTAGGTTCGAACCTGATCCCAGTCAAAGTGCAACAAAAGAATGGCTGGGCGTTGTGGCAGGTGCCTGTGGTCCCAGCTACTTGGGAGGCTGAGGCAAGAGAATCGCCTAAACCCAGGAGTTGGAGGTTGCTGTGAGCTGTGTGATGCCATGGCACTCTACTGAGGGTGATAAAGTGAGACTCTGTCTCAAAAAAATAGATAAATAAATAAAATAAAATAGAAAAACTGGCTGGGTGCCGTGGCTCACGCCTGTAATGCTGGTATCTGGGAGGCTAAGGTGGGCAAATCGCCTGAGGTCACGAGTTGGAGACAAGCCTGAGCTAGAGTGAAACCCCATCTCTAAAAATAGCCGAGTGTGTGCTGGGCACCTATAGTCCCAGTGACTTGGGAGGCTGAGGGAAAGGAATCGCTTGAGCTCAAGAGTTAGAGGTTGCTGTGAGCTATGATGCCACGGCAGTCAGTGGAGGGAGACATAGTGAGGTGCTATCTCAAAAAATAAATAAATAAATAAAAATAAAAACAGATAAATTAACTGGGCACCATGGTACATACCAGTATTTCCAGCTACTTGGGAAGCTAAAGCCAGAAGAGTTCTCAAGCATAAAAGTTTGAGGTTACTGTGAGCTATGACGCCACGGCTCTCTCCCCAGGGCAACGGAGTAAGAATCTGTCTCAGAAAAAAAAACCTAAAACACAAAACATGTGAAATTTACTAAATGTAGAGTATAAATGTCAAAACACAATAACTAAGAAAATGATGGGCGGCGCCTGTGGCTCAGTGGGTAGGGCGCTGGCCCCATGTGCCAAGGGTGGTGGGTTCAGGCCCGGCCCCGGCCAAAGTGCAACAGGAAAGATGGCCAGGCGTTGTGGCAGGTACCTGTGGTCATAGCTACTCCGGAGGCTGAGGCAGGGGAATCGCCTTGGTCCAGGAGTTGGAAGTTGCTGTGAGCTGTGACGTCACGGCACTCTACCAAGGGTGATAGAGTGAGACTCTGTCTCTACACACACATACACAAAAAAGATTAAAATAACTAAGAAAATGCACGTTGTACCCCCATGATTGCATTAATGTACACAGCTATGATTTAATTAAAAAAACACAATATAATTCAGTAAGCAAGTTGGGCGATTCACTAAAGGTGGGTGTATTCCTCCCTTGTTTGTAAGCATTGCTTTGTGTCACTAGGCATTCCTAGGCTCACTCCTATAATTCTAGCATGTCGGAAGGCTGAGGTGGGTGTATCACTTGAGGCCAGAAGTTCAAGACTGGCCTAGGCAACATAGTGAGATCCCTTCTCTACAAAAAATAGAAAAATTTGCTGGGCATGGCATTTTGTGCCTGTAGTCCCAGCTACCTGGAAGGCTAAGGAAGGAGGATCACTTGAGCCAGGAATTTTAGGTTGCTATGAACTATGATATAATCATGCCACTATATTCCAGCCTGGGCAAGAGAGTAAATAAAATAAAGTTTATTAAGCAAGGTTTTTATGTTTGTTTTGTTTTTGTTATAAGTAACAAGTTCCTATATAATAAATAGGACTTGGGAGATATGAGCAATGGTAAGGCTGGGCCTTACCAAATCAGTTTGTCTGTTTCTCTGATAGAGTGTAAATTTGACCCCAAAAGTAAAGGGAAGTTGAGTTGTTTCTACACCTGATGTTTGCCCCACAGTTGTTGGCCTGTGTAAAGAGAGTTATCTTTTTCACGGCAACAGTCTGCTATTGTGTCTTGTTGCAGTTTAAAGCTAGATCACTTTAAGTTTTTACCAACAGTGTACACTCCATAAGTGTTCCCTGTCATCATTCCCTAACGACCTCTGATCAAGGCTGGTCCAGTCTGGTACAGAAATACTCATTTTAAACTTTCATGGCAGAAAGAACAGAGAAAATCATTTGCTTTTATTTCTCCTAATTCCTGTTACTATTGAAATAGTTTCTTCCTTAGTGACTTAGGTAATTATTCAGTTTAGCAACTTGTATTGAAACTCTTGCATTTCTGATAAGTACATGTTTATGTGATATTGTTTGTTTTACCAATAAAATAAGGTTCACTGTGTTCCTTGGGAGCAGAGTTGAGTCTAGAAATAAAATTGCTACTGTGACTTAAGGTCCTTCTTCCAATTCTGAGCACTAATTAGCAAATTGGTCAGTTTTCTAATTGATAAAGATGACACAGCAAGACCAAATAGTTATCATGCCTACTCTGAAATCATAAGAGTTTTGAAAGCTTTTTCTCCATTAAGTTTGCCTGCGGCTCAGTGAGTAGGACGCCAGCCCCATATACCAAGGGGGGCGGGTTTGAAACTAGATCGCTCTAAGTTTTTACCAACAATGTACAATCCAAACTGCAAACAAAACAAAAAATAGTCAGACATTGTGGTGGGCGCCTGTAGGTCCAGCTACTCGGGAGGCTGAGACAAGAGAATCGCCTAAGCCCAAGAGCTGGAGGTTGCTGTGAGCTGTGACGCCATGGCACTCTACCCAGGGTGACAAAGTGAGACTCTGCATCAAAAAAAAAAAAAAAAAGAAAGAAAGAAAGAAAAAGAAGATACAAGCACATACAACCTCAGGATGACATGGGAAAGTCTGCACATGAGCTTTTTTTTTTTGCAGTTTGGCCAGGGCTGGGTTCGAACCTGCCACCCTTGGTATATGGGACCAGTGCCCTACCCACTGAGCCACAGGCGCCGCCCCCTGCACCTGAGCTTTTTAAAGTTGTGGCTAACAAATGTCAGCTGGTTCCACCTGTCCCTGAAGATTATGAATCCCTTGACAAATGCTTTCTCTCGAACATTACATGCCCTACATCCTCATTTATCTTTGGCACACCTTGGGTCTGCTCTGAGGCCCTCCTGTTGGAAGCTATTCTTTGACTTCTTCCCATTTTTTTTACTAAAGACAGAATGCTTAGCTCAGGTTTCTCTGTGTTGCCAAGTCATATCAGTTTCACTCAGCTTCATTTTCTAGCTGTTCCTCAGGAAGACAGGCATGCATGGAGCACCCTGAGATAAATATCACACTAGGGGCCCTCCTGAGTTGTGCCTTCCCTAGGTAGACAGCCGTGCACCTTCACTGGCTTCACCTCTGACTCACCATTGTCCATTGCAGACATTCTCTGCCCCTTCTGGAGTTTCTTTCACTTCTTTCTCAAGTCCCTTTTCTTTTTTCTTCTCGTTTCTCCTGTCTCTGTGTGTATCTGTGCACAGTGTGTGTTTACTGTCACAAAGGCACATTTTCAGACCCCTACTCCTGTGGTGATGGACACTCTGAGGGTCCCCATGCCAGGACTGGCCTTTTCCCATCAAGTGAGTCATATGGGAAGAAGGGGATATAATCAGATGGCATCTTTATATTTAAAAATTGTAAATAATGTACAGGATGTTATTTAAATGTCCCAAGCATTCTGGGGATTTATTTTGAGCCTTGGTATAATAGATTTTAACAGGACACAGCCACAGCCGCCCAAAATAGGAGTTTCATTTGCTCCTTCTACCATCGATGTGAAAAATACATGGAGTTATTTATATCAAATTTCCAAATAAACAATTCAAGACTGGTGTTCTTTCTTTTTTTTTTTAAATATAAATAGAAACCCTCCCACTTCCTGGGGTGATGAAGGGTGTGATTAGAAAAGACGCCCTTCTGTTTCAAAGGGACCTCAGGACAGAGGAGAAGAGAGTGACTCTGGAGAACCTGATGGCTTTGGCTCCAAGTTCTGCCCCAGGCTTGTGCTCCACAAATCTGCTGGGGCTTAAAATGAAGTTAGCTGAGTCCCTGGGGAAAGTGGGAGCAAGAAACTCATTTGAGGCCTTTGGGAGGTTCCACAACTGGGAATCCTCATTTCAAACAAATTTCAGTGTTTTCTTCTCTAAAAAACTAGTGGTGTGGTCTGTCCTTACTCCTTATCCTATCAGGTCCCTTTACCATGGGCACGCAGGTTGGGTGGCCATTCCTTATCTCTCTACAGGGAGCTCACTTGTTAGTTACACTCTAGGATTGCCTACTTTTTCCTTGCTTTTCCTCTGCCCCTCTGTTTTTCTCTTGCTTAGCTCTCAAGTTCTCGCCTTTCCTATCAGCCTGCTGCCCTGGGCGTTGGATCAGCTGACCTGGGTTATCCATTAGTGTTCGCTGCTGGCTTAAATGCTACACACCCTCACCAGGTATCTTTCAAGCTGGGGAGGACCAGGGGGTTTCCAGTGCTACCTACTCTGCTCAGAGGCAGTTGAGGGACCTCTTACAGCACAGATATTTTTCTAAGTACTATATTCTGAAGCAACGCTCTCTGGTAACTTAGAGGACCAAAGTGACTCTCTTTGAGAGGAAAGAGCCTCCTAGACTTCAGAAAGGAAAGAAGACTTTGCCAGGATTTTTCTTCCTGTCTTCCTTTTCCCTCCCTAGTTGTTGTTATGCATGTCTCCCATTAACTGAGTCCCAGAGAGGATAAAGGCACAGGGATTCCTACCCACTTGGTGTTAGCACATTGGTGGTGGAAAACTCAAAAACACATACTAGGAAGTGAGTTCCCCCTCCTGTTCAATACTGCCATGATTCACTATATCTTTCCATTTTTCCCCAAAGCTAATGGTTCCTGGGAAGGAAGGTGGGGTACCCCTTGCTCCCAACCAGCCTGCCCACGGTACCCAGGCTGACCAGGAGAGATTGGCAACCTGCGTCCCTTCCGATGGGGCCAACTGTGCTGCCACACCTTCCAGCAGGTGAGTGGATGAGGTTCTGCCTCTGCTATGGCTGGCCTGGGCTCCCTGACACATGAGCTTATTTGGTATAGTCGGTACCAATGTACAGTTTGGTACATTTGCTTATCAGTGAAGAGTAGTTTTCAAATTGGCTTGGCCTTGGCATTTGTGCCCACAATGTGGACTCCTTTATTGTTTCCTGATAAGAATCTGATACTGCAGCTGGGATGTAAGGAAGCTGGGCTGGGGTTTTGCTACTAACAGGAAATAGCAGTGGCTTGGTCCTTGTCACCTTTATCCAGTGCAGGGGCTTCCTTATGTTTTTCTCTTATCCTAAGATTTATCATTTGGAATTAGTCCTTGGTGTTTCCAGAGGACCAGAGCAGGGTGTTGACCACAGCCTGAAGTCTAGGGCCATAGTCTATCTATGGTTCTAATTGGTTTGTCTTTTCTAATTACCAAGGTGATACAGTTTATAAAATTCAAGTAGTCATGAAGACATTAATTAAGTAGGAAGTGAAAGTTCTCATATTTCCACGCTATAAAAATCTCTGCTGTTGGATCGGCGCCTGTGGCTCAAGGGGCTAAGGCACCAGCTACGTTCACCTGAGCTGGGGGGTTCGTATCCAGCCTGGCCTGCCAAACAACAATGATGGCTGCAACCAAAAAATGGCCGGGAGTTGTGGTGGGCGCCTGTAGTCCCAGCTACTTGGGAGGCAGAGGCAGGAGACTCGCTTAAGCCTAGGAATTGGAGGTTGCTGTGAGCTGTGATGCCACAGCACTCTATCCAGGGTGACAGCTTGAGGCTCTGTCTCCAAAAAAAAAAAACTCTGCTGTCACCTCCCTTTTAGGGTTGAGAGAACCTCCAAAGGGTTAAGTGGTTGGCCTAAGTTATTTATCTCAGTTCCTCTGACTCCAGAGCCACCGCCCATTCTTTCCATAACAGTGGGCTCCCCCAGGACCCTGAGAGCTGCCTTGGCCTGGCCTGGCCTGCCTTGCTCTGATCTCCCCTTATCTGGAAAGCCCCAGAGGTAATGAGATTGCTTTGTATCCCCCACTCCCACATCCTAAATGATCTTTCTCATCAGAGAAGTTTTCTGATTTTTTTTTTTTCCCCATTCCCACAGTGAAGTGGTGGGAAAGGAATTGTTTGGGAAGATTTTTTGTGCCCTCACCAGGAAAAATAACTTACTTTATTCTTTTTTTTTTGTTTGTTTGAGACAGTCCCACTATGTTGCCCTCAGTAGAGTGCAGTGACATCACAGCTCACAGAAGCCTCAAACTCTTGGGCTTAAGCAATTCTCTTGCCTAAACCTCCCAAGTAGCAGGGACTACAAGGCACCTGCCACAATGCCTGGTTAGTTTGTGTTGCAGTTGTTATTGTTGTTTAGCTGGCCCAGGCCAGGTTCAAACTCTCCAGCCTTGGTATATGTGGCCGGCACCCTAACCACTGAGCTATGGGCACTGAGACAATTACTTTATTCTTGGCTTCTCAAACTTTATCCTCTCTCTTCCTTCCTTCTGCTGGATGATAAAGTCCTTTTATGCTCTAGTTTTCTGAGCCTTGACTCCTGGGGTGTGTCTGGGAGTAGCTAAAGATACAGGCACCTGTGTAGGGGGTTCTCAAATGCACATCCTAAGAGCGCAAAAGTCTCTATGCAGATTGGTCCTCCATGCTGACAGAAGTCCAGAGCCTACTTAGACTGTTTTGTCCTACTGCCCACCTTGAGTCCCTGTTTTTGGCCAGAGGACATTTCCTATCCCCTGCTTCTTTCAGGGCTGGTCTGGCAGCCACAACCTAGGGCCCCATTTCTGCTGCTTAGAGCCCCCTGTCCAGGACTCAGCATCACTCCAAAGGGCTGGGGAGGTAGGAAGGGGAGCAGCCAAATGGAATGTGTCATTCAGAGACCTTCAAGAACAAAGAGATGTTCTTGGTGCCTGTAGCTCAGCAGCTAGGGCACCAGCCACATACACTGGAGCTGGCAGATTCGAATCCAGCCCAGGCCTGCCTAACAACTATGACAGCTACAAAAAAAAAAAAAAAAAAATAGCTGGGCGTTGCGACCAGCACCTTTAGTCCCAGCTACTTGGGAGGCTCAGGCAAGAGAATCACTTAAGCCCAAGAGCTGGAGGTTGCTGTGAGCTGTGACTCCACAGCACTCTACCCAGGGCAATAGCTTAGGACTCTATCTCAAAAAAGAAAAAAAAGAAAGAAATCATTGAGGGCAAGAGCACAAAGCATGGAGAACCTCAGCACAGGCCATTTGTTAGGGGTGGAGAGAGCTCTGGCTGGCTAATGAATAAAATTTGGAACTGTTTTTTTGTTTACTTGTTTTTCCAGACAGAGTCTTACTCTGTCACCCTCGGTAGAGTGCGGTGACATCACAGCTCACAGCAATCTCCAACTCTTAGGCTTAGCTGATTTTCTTGCCTCAGCCTCCCGAGTAACTGGGACTACAGGCACCCACTATAACACCCAGCTATTTTTTGTTGCAGTTTGGCCGGGCCGGGTTCAAACCCGTCACCCTTGGTGTATTGTTGTTTAGCTGGCCCAGGCCAGGTTCAAACCTTCCCACCAGCCGGTGCCCCACCCACTGAGCCACAAGCACCACCCAAAATTTGGAACTCTTAACTTTGAATAATGGCAACGTCTCTTGTTAAGTAAGGCTTAAACTTAACAGTACACATTCTTATAGTGTTTTTTAGGGTAGCACCTGTGGCTCAAGGAGTAGGGCACTGGTCCTATATGTTGGAGGTGGCGGGTTCAAACCCAGACCCGGACAAAAACTGCAAAAAAAAAAAAAAAAAAAAAGTGCGATTCACATTCTTACAGTGTTTTTACAAAACAAAGAAAAGTTTGGCTCAGGACCTGTGGCTCAGCAGGCTAAGGCACCAGCCACGTACACCTGAGCTGGCGGGTTCGAATCCAGCCTGGGCCCACCAAACAACAATGATGGCTGCAACCAAAAAATGGCCAGGCATTGTGGCGGGCGCCTGTAGTCCCAGCTACTAGGGAGGCAGAGGCAGGAGACTCGCTTAAGCC
>CAUYON010055583.1:0-63970 GCA_963573935.1 Arctocebus calabarensis
GGGCAACATAGTGAGACTCTGTCTCAAAAAATAATAATAGTAAAATATTTTAGGGTGGCACCTGTGACTCAGCGGGTAGGTAGCTGGCCCCATATACTGAGGGTGGCAGGTTCAAACCCAGCCCCAGCCAAACTGCAACAACAATGACAAAAAATAGCCAGGCGTTGTGGCAGGTGCCTATAGTTCCAGATAATCAGGTGACTGAGGCAAGAGAATCGCCTAAGCCCAAGAGCTGGAGGTTGCTGTGATCTGTGATGCCACAGCACTCTACTAAGGATGACAAAGTGAGACTCTCTCTCTAAAAAAAGAATTAAAAATAACCATTTTAAGGAAGCTCAATGAATTTTAATAAAACAGAGAATCACAGTTAAGTTTGATATCAGTTTTAAATAACTTGTTACAACTACAGAATGTTTTTTATAAGTCTCCTGGTTACCACAAAGCAAAAACCTATAATAGACATATTAAAAATAAAAAACAATGAATTAAAATATACTATCAGAGAAAATTACTTACCCACAAGTAAGGCAGTAAGAAAAGAAGAGAAGCATTATAAAACAACTAGAAAAACAAGTCACAAAATAGTAGTAAGGCCACCTATTAGTAATAACATTTAATATAAACTAGTTCTCCAACTAAAAGATATAGAGGCTAAGCATGATGGTTCATGCCTGTGATCTCAGCCCTTTGGGAGGCTAAGGTGGGAGGATCACTTGAGGCCAGAGGTTCAAGGTTGTAGTGAGCTATGATCATGCCACTGCATTCCAGCTTGGGTGACAGAGCAAGATTCTGTCCCTGTTAAAAATTGAAAAGTTAGCCAAGCATGGTGGCAAAGCCTATAGTCCTAGCTATTTAGGAGGCTGAGGCAAGAGGATCCCTTGAGCCTGGGGGTTAAAGATTACAGTGGGCTATGAACATGCCTCTGTACTCCAGCCTGGGCAAAAGAGTGAGACTTTGTCTCTAAATAAAATAAAAATAAATTAAAAAACAGACTAGCTGAGTTGTTTAAAAAACAAGGTCTATGCTACCTACAACAAACTCAGTTCACCCATAAAGATGCATGTAGAAAGTGAAGGGATAGAAAAAGATATTCCATGCAACTAGAAACTAAAAACAGAGCAGGAGTGGCTATCAATGAAAATAAACTTTAAGTCAAAAAGGATAAAAAGAGACAAAGCAGGTCATTATATAGTTATAAAGGCTTCAATTCAGCTAAAAGATATAACAATACTAAATATATTATGCACCCAAAACCAGAGCACCCAAATATTTAAAACAAATATTAGTAGATCTAAAGGTAGAGATTGGCTCCAAAACAATAATAGTAGGGGACTCCAATGCCCTGCTTGGAAGAAGGGAGAGATTATCTAGACGGAAAATCAACACATTAACACTGGAGTTAAATTTTACCTTAGACCAAATGGACCCAACAGACATTTATAGACATTTCATCCAACTGCTACATAATACATACTTTCTTACCTACAAGTGGAACATACTCCAGGATAGACATATGTTGTGCAATGAACAGATCTCAACATTCAAAAGAAGTAAAAATCATAACAAATATCTTCTGACAATGGAATAAAACTGGAAATCAATAATAAGAGAAACTGGAGGGACGGTACCTGTGACTCAGTCAGTAAGGCACCAGCTGCATATACCAAGGGTGGTGGGTTCGAACTCAACCCTGGCCGAACTGCAACAAAAAAAATAGTCGGGCGTTGTGGTGGGCACTTGTGGTCCCAGCTACTTGGGAGGCTGAGGCAAGAGAATCACCTAAGCCCAGGAGTTGGAGGTTGCTATGAGCTGTGGGACACCATGGCACTCTACCAAGGGTGATAAAGTGAAACTCTGTGTCTACAAAATAATAATAACAATAATAATAATATAACTATGTACATTATAAATAAATAAGAGAAACTGGAAACTGTACAAATACTTGGAAATTAAGCAACATGCTCCTGAAGGACCAAAGGGTGGATCAATAGATTGAGAAGGAAATTTAAAAATTTCTTGAAAAAAATTAAAATGGAAACACAACATAGCAGAACCCGTGGGAAACAGCAAAAGTGGTACTAAAAAGGAAGGTTATAACAATTAATTCCTATACCAATAAAATAGACTTCAAATAAACAACCTAATCATGCACCTCAAGAAACTAGAAAAGAAAACCAAACTAAATCTAACATTAGTAGAAGGTAAGAAATTTTTAAGTGCATAAAAAGATGAAATTGAGATCAGGGGCTGGGCTTGGTGGCTTGCACCTGTAATCCTGGGAGGCCAAGGTGGGTGGATTGCCTGAGCTTACAGGTTTGAGACCAGCCAGAGCTAGAACAAAATCCTATCTCTAAAAATAGCCAGGCATTGTGGTGGGCACCTGTAGTCCCAGCTACTTGGGAAGCTGAGGCAAGAGAATCGCTTAAATCCAGGAGTTTGAGGTTGCTGTGTTCTTATGACACCACAACACTCTACTGAGAGCGACAAAGTGAGGCTCTGTCTCAAAAGAAAGAAAGAAAGAAATTGAGACCAAAACATGCAAAGTATCAGTGAAACAAAAATTGGTTTTTTTGAAAAGTTAAACAAAATCAACTAACTTATACTAAAAAAAAGAGAGAGAGAAAACCCAAATAAAATTGGAAATGAAAAAGGATACAATACAACCAATACTACAGAAACAAAAAGGGTCAATAGAGAATACTATGAATACTGTATACCAACAAACTGGAAAACTATAAGAAGTGGATACATTCCTGGATACATACAAGATTGAACCATAAAGACATAGAAAACCTGAATGGATTAATAATGTGTAACAAAATTAAAGCAGTAATAAAAGTCTTCTATCAAAAGACTTGATGGAATCACTGTGAACTCTAACTAATATCAATTCTACTCAAACAATTTTTAAAAATTAAAGAGGAGGAAATATTTCCAAATTTCATTTTACAAAACCAGCATTACCTTGGTACCAAAACCAGACAAGGACAACAAAGAAAACTACAGGCCAATATCCCTAATGAACATAGATGCAAAAATCTTCAACAAAATACTAGCAAACCAAATTTTACAACACATGCAAATGATCACTTACCATAATCAAGTGGAATTCATAACCAGGGATGCAAGGATAATTCAACATGCGCAGATCAGCAAAAGTGATATTTACATTAATAATCTAGAACGAAAACCATGATCATTTCAATAGATACTGAAAAAAGTATTTGATAGAATTCAACATCCCTTCATAATAAAAACTCTTAATAAATTGGATTTAAAAGGATACACCTCAACAGTGAAAAACTGAAAGCAATTCCTCTAAGATCTGGAACAAAATGATACCAACTTTCACCACTTCTATTAAACATAGTACTGGAAGTCATAGCCAGAGCAATTAGGCAAGAGAAAGAAATCAAGGAAATCCAATTTGAAAAGAAAGAAATCTTAATTATTTTTCTTGGCAGATGATGTGATCTTATTATATATTTAGAAAAACCTAAACACTGCACAAAAATAAGTCTTAGAACTTGCAAGCAAATTCAATAAAGTTTCAGGATACAAAATCAACATATGAAAATCAATAGCATTTATATACATTAACAGTGATAAATCTGAAAAAGAAAAAAACACGAAAAGAATAGGTATGGTGGTTCATGTCTGTAATCCTGGTATTTTTGGAGGCCAAGGTGGGAAGACTACTTGAAGCCAGGATTTTGAGACCAGTTTGGGCAACATAGCCATGCAAAAAAAGAAGGAGGAAGAGAAGAAGAAGTCAAGAAAGCAATCTTATTCACAGTAGCTACAAAACAATTAATACCTAGGATTAAATTTGACTTAAGAAGTGAAAGACCTCTATAAGGAAGACTAGAAAACACTGATGAAAAAAATTGAAGATCACACACAAAAAAAGCCGAGGTAGGGAAGAGAAAATCGGGTTCTCATTCTGAGTCCTAGTAAAGGGCCTCTTTCTATTACATCATGATCCGTGAGTCTTATATATCAGCTTCTAGGCTAATAATATCTGGTTGTTTATTCAAACACTAATAGAGGGTTTTTTTTTTTTATAATTTTATTGAATCATAATTCTGTACATTGGTGCAATCATAGGGCATGATTCATATACATTCAGAAATGTTTTCATCGTACTTTTTCAGATAGCCTTCATGGCATTTTCTTGATCACTATATAAAGACATTGATACTCTACATTTAATAAGTTTCCCCAGTACCCTGCTAAGATGCACCATAGGTGTGATCCCACCAATTGCCCTCATTCTTTGCTGATTTGGGGCTCAGAGTGGAGCCTGGGGATGCCCTGCTGGGGCACAGAGCACCCACTCACAATAGGACAGTGGTCAGAACCAGTGATCCACAGACCAGGCCTTCGTGAAGTCGCTGTCCCCTACCCCTGAGAAGTAGCTGAAGGCTTTTCATTTATTCCCAGAGAGCATAAGCCTCAGGGCTTCCCCCTCTTTCCTGATTAAATAAGTGACCTGGGCTGCTTAGGAACAAGCTTGTTGCAGGCCCCACCTGGGTTAACCAAGGTGGTGCCCTGGGGCAGTCCCAGATGATTCTCCTGGTCTGGGTCCTTAGGGAAACATGGTGTGGGTGTGAGAAACTGGCCCTGGGCGTCTTCTGCCTTTTCCTGTGGCCATGGAGGCTGCAGGACTCAGCAGGTGGCCCTGACCCCTGTGAACACAGCAGCCCACTCCCCTCGTGATATCTAGCCTACCCAGCGACCCATGCCCCACTCAGCAGCCTTCACTGAGTTACTTCTGGTGTGATGAGGCTCAACTGTGGTCTGCATTTGACAAGGGTTGGGGAGGGCTGGGGGAGTGTCATGAGCCTGTTGCATAGTTCATCCCCCTCCATCTCTGGCCTGAGTGGGCCTGTCTGGGGGAATTGTAGGAGGTTGATAATGGAGAAGTGGGTGGTGACCAGACCAAGCAAGGGGCCTGGGAAAGTATGGAATCTGTAAGCTTTGGTTGGGTAAAGGATGAATCAAGCCGTCATGCAGTTAGCTTAACTTTCACGTCCTCAGTGGGTGGAGGTAGCTGTCTGCTCCCTAGAGATGTCCCTTTCTAGGTCAAGATATAGAGAGGACATGAGATTAGAGCAGGCCGTATGGCTTAGGACCTAGTCCATGAAGCCACTGACCATTGAGGAGTTAGGAGGGTATCCAGGGTGAGAAAGGACACTCTGAAGATGGCCACCCCTGCAGGCAGAGGAGAGATGGGGTGGATGGGGTTATGTCCTGCTCCAGTACCCTGGCAGGAGTGTTCATGGAGCTGACCAGACAGACACCTGTGACTCCCATTTCCTAGGTGGCCCGAGGCAGCAGGGATGACAGCTCTCCCCAGGAACCCTGCTGCCTGCTGAGAAACATGACCAGCAAGTCCCGTGAGTGTTGTGCGAGCGCCCTACCCCGAAGGACGGGCCTCCAGGAGCAGTCTTCAGTAGCATCCCAGGACCCCTGGGGGCTGTGGAGGGACAGATGGGGAGCCGGGGGCCCCTCTCTTCGCCTTGAAGGACAGCGGATACACTCAGGTCTAAGCCCTGAGCTGGGCCAGGAGAGGGCCAGGGAATGGTCTGCGGGAGAGTGGGGCAGGTGAGGGTGGGCGGCTGTCCTGGCCTGGGTCTGCCTCCAGCTCCTCCGTGCATGTGCCCTGCAGGCTGGAAGCTCCTGGCCATGCTGGCTCTGGCCCTGGTCGTCATGGTGTTGTATTCCATCTCCCGAGAAGACAGCTACATTGAGCTGTGAGTCTACTTTCCGTGTCTTTCCGTTGGTTCTTCTCAGGGATGAGTGTAGGTGCAGGAGCTCAGGGGACAGCCGGATTCCAGGAGCCAGGGCAGAGCCTCTCCTATTCAGCTGCTGCTGCACGTCCCTGGGAGTGCAGGGGCAGGAGGAACTGGATCCCAGGCTCTGGGTTCAAAGTGAAATTTGGGCTGAGATGATTTCACACTGGCAGTGCCTCTCCAGCACCAGGGACCTCTGTGTGTAGAGAAGATTGGGGGTCTGGAACATGGCCTCTGGGCTCCTGGTCTGACTGGGGCTCCTGTTTCCTCTCCTCTTCTGTCTCCAGTTTTTATTTTCCCATCCCAGAGAAGAGGGAGCCATGCCTGCAGGGTGAGGCAGAGAGAAGGTCCTCTAAGCTCTTCGGCAAGTGAGTCCAAAGGATGGGGGATGGGGCAGGACATGCAGAGGGGTTCACAGGGCGGGGTGAACCTGGGTCAGGTGAAGCCAGGGAGGAAAGAGGAACCAGGCAGTGTTGGTCAGGGCCCGGCTCTGCTTCCGCATCAGTATTAATTCTTTTCCCATTCCCACCTTGTCTTACCTCCTGCAGCTACTCCAGAGATCAGCCCATCTTCCTGCAGCTTAAGGATTATTTCTGGGTCAAGACACCATCTGCCTACGAGCTGCCTTATGGGACCAAAGGGAGTGGTATGTTCCCACTGGCCCCTCACTACTCTGCTTCCTATTCTTTGCCATCCACGGCTCCAGTCCCCAAGTTCTGAGCCAGAGGAAGAAGACAGCAGCCGGACTCTGAGGACACGGGAGGGAGGGCAGGCAGCCTCAGAACACCAGCTGTTGTGTCAGCCCTCCATCGGTTCTTTTTGCAGAAGACCTGCTTCTCCGAGTGCTGGCCATCACCAGCTACTCTGTACCCGAGAGGATCCAGAGGTAAGGAGATGCTCCTCTCCGGCCAGTGTGAAGCAGCCATGGCCTACCCCACCCCAGCCAGCCCACGTAGCCCAGCCTGGGCCCCAGTGCAAGAGGGCAGAGGCTGCCAAGGGTATTGCGACAGACAGAACTGGGCAGCAGCAAGAGCTCTGCAGGGGTGTGCCCGTGTACCTGCCTTCCCTCCACCCCTCTCCCCTGCTCTGCTCAGTGTCCTCTCTTCTAAGGCCCAGGGCCGTAAAGCCAGCATGACCATGGTGGGAACCTGGCCAGGACCTAGGAAGTGATCCCAAGATGGGCCCTGGGAGGTCCAGGCAGGGAGGGTAAAGTGGGCAGTGTACTGGGTTTGATTGCTCCTCTGTGGCAGCCTCAAATGCCGCCGCTGCGTGGTGGTGGGAAACGGGCACCGGCTGCGGAACAGCTCACTGGGAGACACCATTGACAAGTACGACGTAGTCATCAGGTGCGTGGTCATGTCCTGCTTCTACTGGGAGCCGGGCGCCCTGGATCTGTCTATGGACAGGCCCAGAGGCCCTGCTGATGGCTATTCTTCTCCCTGTAGACTGAACAATGCCCCGGTGGCTGGCTACGAGGGTGATGTGGGCTCCAAGACCACCATGCGTCTCTTCTACCCTGAATCTGCTCACTTTGACCCCAAAGTGGAAAACAACCCAGACACACTTCTTGTGCTGGTAGCTTTCAAGGCGATGGACTTCCACTGGATTGAGACCATCCTGAGCGATAAGAAACGGGTATGTGTGAGGACAGGTGGGGCCCGAGACCCAAGGATGGTCCCTCATGGTACACGATGTCTGCCTTGCAGCCCTAAAGAGCCGGTGTGGAGGCAGTGTTGACTGGGCTCCCAACAGTCAATGCCTTAGGCCTGCCACCAAGGGCAGTGCCCTGCAGGGCTTCTGGTAGCCACCCTAGCAGCTGGTATAAAAGCCCACAGAGTCAGGTAGCGCCAGCCAAAAGCACCCAAGCTGAGGGTCATCTGGGACGCGAAAGCTGCTGGAGTGTGTGTCTGCTGGGAGAAACTTAGGACCGGTCATCTCCAGGCTGGGGGCAAGTTGGAGCAGTGAGAGCCAATCCACAGACCCCAGAAAGAATGTATGACATCACATGGCTGTCCAGTCGAATGCTGGACAGGTAGACATCTGATCTGGCATCTCTGTTGTGTTTAGGCAGCCTAAGACTCAAGCCCCTTCCGCTTGTTTGGATATCCTCTGAAGTGGGCCCTGATCAACCCTGTGCCTGGCTCATCTTGCTACTGGGCCTCCTGGAGGGGGAGTCCCTCTCACTCCTTTCCGGTCCTCTCCTCTGGTCTCCCTGCTCTGGCACACACCCCATCTCCTGCCCTCTCTCCTGTACTCCTGAAGTCTGCTGCCATCTCTTGGAGCCCATCTGCTGGCTGGAGGCCACTGGTTTGGACTTAAGAAAGTCTTCACCCTCTCCTACCTCTCTCTGACTTCATCCTTCCAGGTGCGAAAAGGCTTTTGGAAGCAGCCTCCCCTCATCTGGGAAGTTAACCCTAAACAGATTCGGATTCTCAATCCTTTCTTCATGGAGATTGCGGCTGACAAACTGCTGAGCCTGCCCATGCAGCAGCCACGCAAGATTAAGCAGGTGACGGTGGCTGGTGGGAAGACCTGGGCAGGAAGTAGGTGGGACCAAGGACCCCAGGAGAGGGGAGAATAACAGCAGAGGCAACAGGTTGCATCTGACCCCCAGCAAAACACCTGTAAGCAAAGACAGATTATTACCTTGCCATGGCCAGGTTCGGGGTTCAGGTATACAGCTTCAGAGTGGGGAGAGGTGAAGGGTTGGCATCAGGTTTGGGGGCTGGAGTTAGAGGATGGTTTTGGATGGCACTGGTCAGAGTTTGTAAACTGGGCCAACTTGGGCCCCTGCAGGGTCACTGTGAAGTACCGAGTCTGTGACCTTATGTTGGAGCATGCTGGTCTGAGCGTGAGTTGTCTTGAGCGTGGGTCACAGTTTGGTAGGGTGTATCAGTTCTGGGGGGTCAGGATGCAGCTTTGCAGGTTATGGCTGCAATGTCATTGCCCTGGTGGTCGCACTTCAACCCCTTTGTAGCTTCCCAAGTACTTGCACACCCAACTCGGAGGTGAGCCAGCAGACGTAGGCAGGACCTTGGCTCTGCCACCTACAGTTCCACTGGGCTGCCACTCAGTGCCTCAGTCTTCTCGCCTTTGTGGTGGGGACAGTGTCCATACTGACCTTTTAAAGCCATTGTAAGGTTAAATAATCATTATGTAAAATGCTCATTATGGAGGTCAGCACACAGTGCCTGCTTCATAAACATTTACCAAGTCCTGAGCGAATGATGTTATGCTTTGCTGATTATGTGCATGTGAACTGGGAAAGTATCTGCTTTTGTGATAGCTCAGTGCCAAGCCCACGTCTGTGTGCTTGGTGAGCAGCCCTAAGGGGACTCAGTCTAGCAGAGTAAGCACGAAGGCTGCACTGTAGAGTTCCACAGTGCTGCAGTGGGGCCTTGTGCTGGGATTCAGAGGAAGGACAACCCCCTGCTGAGGACTGTCTGGGAGGCCCCCCAGGCCTGCAAGGATCCCATGCTTATCAGGCAGAGAAAGGCCTTCTGGTTGGCAGGGGCCAGCAGCACCACTGAGCTGAGTTGAGGGGCACGGAACAGGTGTTTTATGCCAGGGACAGGGTTGGAGAAAGAGGAGGTGGAAAGGGAGAGAGAAGAGGGTGAGGACCTGAATCCGGCTCAGGACGGCAGGGAGGGACAGGAGTGAGGAATATGACATCACACTCATGTTCTGCTGCTGCTCCCTCCTTACGGCAGCCAGGAGGCCTGCAGTGGTGCCCACGTGTGAGCTCACAGGACTAGGGGCCAAACCCAGTGCAGTGCGGTCGGATTCTCTGCGCTCACAGGCTGGACTCAGTTCATCAGTTCATCAACCAGACTGAAGCTTTTTGTTTTTGTTTTTGTTTTTTTTTTTAAATTTTGGATTAATATAGGGTACACATGATTAGAAGCCCGAGTTGTATTTGAGCCTTTCACCCAGTAGGTGTGCCATATACCCTGCTTTGAGCTTTTAGTTGGGGGCTCACTGAGCCCCTTCCCCTCCCCCCAACTGAGTTCTTCCCTGGAGGCTTGGGGGGAACCTTGCTTCCTTGCACACTCAACTCCCATGCTTGTAGGGCTGAGGGCCTCATTCCCTTGCTGGCTTTCGGCTGGGAAGTGGCCACCCTCACTTCCTGGGGCTGCCCACAGCCTTGCCACATGCCTCCTCCTCCTTCAAGCCACTGATGGCATGACACATCCTTATCCTGTTTCCAGCTTCTGACTTCATCTGTTTCTGATCTTGATACCCAGATTTAAAGGTTCTGCAGATGAGGTGAAGCCTAGTAGGACAGTCTCCTCTCCTACAGTTACCTGTGCCATATAAAGTGATGCAAGGAAATATCATCTTCACAGGCCCCACACACATGTGAGGGAGACCTGCAAGGCTGGGGTCACTGGGTCTGCTGACAGTTCTGACTGCTACTACCCAGGTCACAGGTGAAACTGAGGGATTTCTGACCAAGTCTGGGGTTCCAGTGTGGACAGTGGGGTGGTGATGGCTAATATACTGGACTAATAGAATACAGGAGGAGGAGCTGGATGAGTGTGAGGAACCATCCAAGCAGAGCAGACAAGAGGCCATGGAAATGTGGGTTAGCAGCAGCTCACACAGGGGTGCTGACAGCAATAGGGTGAAGACGGAGGCTGGGCAGGGAGTGGACAGGAGCTGGGGGAATAGTGGGAGAGGTGAGGCTGGGCAGGGAGTGGAAGGTGAGAGGGTGGGGGCTTGGGGGGACACTGGGAAAAGAGCTGAGGCTGGGCAGGGAGTGGAGGGTCAGAGGGTAGGGGGCTGGGGGGACACTGGGAGAAGTGGTGACATTGGGCAAGGAGTGGAAGGTGAGAGTGTAGGGGGCTGGGGGGACACTGGGAGAGAACTGAGGCAGAAGCTTGCCGAGGCCCAGAACTGACCTTGAGTGGACGTGGGTGGCTGAAGTGTTCTTGGAAGCGGGTTGCTAGAGCTGAGGAAGGCTGCCTGCCTCTGAGGATGGTTGAGGGATGGAGGAAGTGAGGGTCTCAGGGAAGCTCATCTGGTGGGTAGGAAAGGGATCGCGGTCCTGGTTCAAGAAGGGAAGGGCCCACCCCCAAAAGGGTCACACATGTCAGAGCCCCCAGATCTTCGGAGTGAGGTGTGGCTCTCCAAGGAGGAAGACAGAACTTTTTTCCTCCTTTGAGCAACTTGCTTAATATTTCTAAGGCTTGGTTTTCTCATATGTAAGATGGGGCTGATGACAGTACCTCCTGCCAAGTGTTTTGTGAGGACTGGATGAGATGATGCATTATACTAGGGAGGATGCTTAGCATAGTGCCTGGCACCCGACTGCTCCAAAAGTAATAGGTTTGATGGTTGTCATTATTGTCATTCTGGGGGGTCCTTCTCATCCCTAGAGGCTCAAAACCTCCCCTGGATGTGTGATGCTTCCTGTCCTGTATAGTAGCCACAGCCACATGTGGTATTTATTTGTACAGGGTGGCCATAAAGTTCATGTGCAATTTAAAATAGACAACTATTTTTTCTTTTGAGACAGAACCTCAAGTTGTCACCCTGGATAGAGTGCTGTGGCATCACAGCTCACAGCAACCTCCAATTCCTGGACTCAAGCGAGTCTCCCGCCTCCGCCCCCCAAATAGCCGGGACCACAGGCGCCCGCCACAACGCCCGGTCATTTCTTGGTTGCAGCCATCATTGTTGTTTGGAGGCCTGGGCTGGATTTGAACCTGCCAGCTCAGGTGTACATGGCTGGCGCCCTAGCCCATTGAGCCACAGGTGCAGAGCCGAAATAGACAGCTATTTTTTAACATAGATAACTATATTAAACTGCATGCGAACTTTGTGGCCACCCTGTACTTATTTTTTAAAATTTAATTTATTTTTATTTATTTATTATTATTATTTTTAAATTTAATTTATTTACACACACTAATTACTACGTTTCTAGAGACAGGCTCTCTCCATGTGGCCCAGGCTGGAGTGTAGTGGCCATTCCTAGGTGTGAGCACACAGCTCACTGCAGCCTAGACTCCCTGGGCTCATGTTTTCTCCATGTCAGATTCCTGGTATGCATCCCCTTGCATGGCACATGTGACTATTTACAGTTTAATTAATTAAAATTCAACTAAATAAAACATTCAGTTCCTCAGTTGCACAACCCCATCCACGTGCTCATCTGGCTCATGGCAGTCACACTGGATGGTGCGGGTGGGGGACGTTTCCATGAGGGCAGTTCCAGTACCGAGTGCCTGCTTGGCCTGAGAGAGGTAGGAGAAGCAGGGCTCCCTCTGATACATCCCACTCCTTGTCCCTCAGAAGCCCACCACAGGCCTGTTGGCCATCACGCTGGCCCTCCACCTGTGTGACATGGTACACATTGCTGGCTTTGGCTATCCAGATGCTTACAACAGGAAGCAGACCATTCACTACTATGAGCAGATCACGCTCAAGTCCATGGCGGTAAGCAGCCCTGCTGCGAGAGCTGGGTAGGACAGATGGGCCTGGGGACCGAACAGGGAGACGGATTGTGGGTGAGGGAATGTGGTGCCAAGGCCTGGAGGTGGCCCTGGAGGTGGTCATTCAGGAGTCTGAGCTGGAGCGGAGGCACCCTCAATGTGCAGCCGCACAGGAGCCAGCACAGGGAGGAGCCCCCAGAAGTGTGGGGTGTGGCGGGGGAGACTTCTCTGGGGACAGCGAGATCCCTCAAGGTCCCTCAGTCACCTCCTTGGCTGTTCCCACAGGGGTCAGGCCACAATGTCTCCCAGGAGGCCCTGGCTATTAAGCGGATGCTGGAGATGGGAGCCGTCAAGAACCTCACGTCCTTCTGACTTGGGCAAGAGCTGCAGTCCGTTGGTTGCCCATGCTGCTGCCTGGGTGACCCCCACCCGCGGCGTGGGGGTGCCTGATGCCAGCACGACCCAGTTGGACTTACCCTCCTCTGGGGAGGGAGTCCCGGGACTGGTCAAGTCGGAGATGAGGCTGAGTGCTGGCTGCTCCTGTCAAGCCAGGTCTGGTCGGACGGAGGCCCTGGGCTGCGGGAGCTGGCCAAGGCGGGGGCTCACTGCTGCAGCGTCTCTTCTCTGCCAGCACCAAGAGATTATTTAATGGGCTATTTAACTATGGGCAGGAAGGTGCTGTGGGCTGGTCCCATGGCATCTAGCAAAGAGACCAGTATAGGGTTCTGCCCACTTTTTATAAAAACTTACACGCGATGGACCCACCAAGGCCTAGACACAGAGCTGGCCTCCCAGAAGGCTGGGGGCATGGAAAATCGGTGGGTGCCGTCCAGAGAGGGGCTGCTACCTCCCAGCAGGCATGGGAAGAGCACTGGTATGGGGGTTCCACCAAGGAGGGGACCTCATTGAGAGAAGAGGTTAAAAACCCACCATTAAACTATTTTTCCTAAAATGGATGCAGGTGTGATGTCCTGCCTCCTTTCAGGTTGGGGAGGGAACAGGAGAGTGTGACAGCTCGGATATTCAGGGAATAATCACATCTTGAGTACAGGGCTTGGTGCCCAGTGGTGCATTAGCTCCCAGGCACTGTAGGTGAGCTGGTGATGCCCGCAGCAGGTCTGTGTACACACACCCAACCTGGCTTCTGCATCCTGGTTCTTCTTCTATCCCAGAGGGAAGGAGTGGCCAAGGATGTCAGGTGGGAGCAGTGGGTGCCCTTCCTCTCTCTCTGTCTCTCACCATTCTTCAGTTACTAACATCTCATGCTGGAGGTGTGTGTTTTAAGGACAGGGGTGGGGTCAGACAAGGAAAGCCAAGTTTCCTTTCTTAGATTAAGGGTAACCAGAAAATGGACTTTATGGAAGGTCCTGCGAGCAACCTGGGCTGCCTAGATGGAGGTGGGCAGGGCTGGGGGGCAACATTGGGGGGTCTGGCTGGGTCTCTCAGTCAGTCGCAGGGCCAGGGGATGAAGCAGTTTCTTTCCCAGGTCTCTAGAATCCTAACAGCCCTGCCATTTGCCTGTCTCTCCCAGCTTTGTCCTTCATCTTCCCAGGCCCCAGCTTAGCTGCCAGTTGGGCTTCCTGCCACCCCACAGCTGTCCTTTTACATCTGGAGCCAGCAGAGAGAGTTGGAACGCCCTCATGGGAATGGTACTTGCAGCTGTGTTCCTGGCTTTCTTGGAAAGAGTTGCAGCTTTGAGGTTTTGAGACAAGCCAGGCTGGGACAGGACAGATAAAGAGGGCAGCAATTTGGTTGGAACAGAGGAAGATGACACAGTTCCTGGCAGGGTGTTGGAACAGCCTTAAGAACACCCAACCTCTTCCTACAGGATGGTCCTGAGGCTGTCCCTGGGAAAACAGAATGGCCTGCTTCCTCAGTGCTGCGTGCTTAGCTCAGTGCCCTCCCCCGTGGGAAGGGGGTTCTGAGAGCAAATTAGGACCCTCGCATTGCAGCTCCCAGCCCCCTTCCCTCCACAAGAGCAAGGGGTCTCACAGGCTTTATTCTGGGTGGGCCCTTGCTGACCTCAGCAGGGGTGTGTGAGGTGGGGGAGGGGTCTCAGCTCTGCTCACCCCTGATGGTTCCAGTTACTCCTAGTGAGGGAATGCAAGGGAGTGTCCATTTCCCCATCCAGGGCCATTGGGGGTGGCTGTCTACATACACAATCCAGCTGTTCTGGACGGGAGCCACTGCCTGTTACTGAACGTGCTCAAACTTGAGCCAGAATCCAACACTAAGGGAAAGGCCAGACCCTCCCCCACCCCCCACTCCCGACCCCCCAACTCCACACACGCACACATGTAGACACAGGAGCTTTTCACATTTTTGTTGGGTTGTTTCTGATACCATATGGACAGTCGTTTGAGATCACGCATAGAGGACTGTGCACGTGTGGGTGCGTGTGCGTACGTCCAGAGACCCCTGTGCGCCTGGGGCGGGTGTTTCCCGTGCGCCCCACAGCCTACCCAGACTGAGGAATTCAGGCCAAGGGCAGAGCTGGGAGTGAAGCTTTGATGTGGAGTTGCTGGATGGGGTTCCTTGCTGTTCTGGGAAGGAGACTTTTGGCCTCTAGTTAGAACTGCCAGTGTGAATGAACTGCCTGCCAGCCGGCTGGCCTGGGACTGATTAAGCAAGCCCCGAATGAAGAGAAAGGCGCTTCACTGCAAGTCAGGAAATCTGGGTTCTTCTCCAGGCTCTGCCACTTAATTCTGTATGATCTAGGACCATTTATCCACTTGAGTACCCCAATTCCTACCTTCCTTGACGCAAAAGAGGGGTGGGTCCTCACCAAGACTACTTATCTCAGAATTATATGGAGAGGTTTAAGAAGGCTGCTGGGGATGGGATGTCAACAAGCACCCAGAACCCCTGTTCCAGTAGTCCAGATTCTGGGGTCATCTCTCCAGTGCCTTTCCATTCCGCGGTCTGCGTGCCACACCCACGCTAATCCCGGTGCCCTTGGGCCGCGTTAATCTGGCGCACGCGCAGTTTTCAGCGCCGGGAGCGGGAGAGTCGTTACTGAGCTCATCCCCTCGCCCCGACGGCAGAGGCGGGGCCGCGCCTGCGCTGTCCGCGCGTACGCCGGCCTGATCCTCCAGACTGTGGAACGGGAGGGGAGTCTCGCGGTCTCTGTCGAGCTTTGGCTGCCTCCTCCTGGAGACCTCCGGGACGCTGACCCTGGCGACAGCCTCGCATCCGGCGCCTCCTTGGTAACCAGCGCAAGTTGTGGCGACGGCTGCGGAGGGAAGCTGGGCGCGGTCGGGGGGCCTGTTCCTCGGAACAACGCTTACCCGCCTCGCCTTCCCCCGGGAGGGGGCGGGCCGGACGCCGGCTAGGCGGTCAAGGTCAGACCCGTCCAGCCCTGTCCCACCGAGGGGGAAACTGAGGCCAGGAGCAGAGAAGAGACTCCCAGCTAGACCACCTGCCTGGGCAGGACTAGAACTTAGGTCTTCATCTCGTGCAGGATCACATTCAAATGATACCCTGTATTCACATCACATGGTGTGCGTAATTTTGAGCACTTAACGTCTTTATTTACACTTTTCCAGGGGTTATAAGTACACGCAATTGCTTTATCCCAGAGACGGTCCACCCTACAGAAAGTTCGAGCTTGAAGCAGTTCTGCCTGGGAGGCGGAAAGGTGTATTGTGCGGGGCTGGATGCTGAGTGATGCTCCGTTCCCAGGTAAACCTCTGCTGCCCCTTTTGGCTGGTGGTGATTACACGCCCTGGCTCCCAGGGAGGACTTAAAGATCTAATGGGAAGGCTGTTGTAGGAACATTTTATAGATTGTAAAGTGTGATATCAGTATTAGATTGGAAAGCTGCCTTTGATGGAAAATCCAGGACAGGATATGAAATAGGTCCAGTCCATTTGTAGGGCCAAATACTTGCCCAGGTAGTGAGTAACATGGCTGATTACAGAAAAGGCTTTGTCTTCAAATCACCCACAAGCTAAGTAGGGGAGACTGACATCATTGGAATGACTCAAACAAGGCAGGCTTTGAATGACCAGCAAACAAACTGCTCTCTGGTAGTGGTTTTCAAGCTGAAAGCAAGACACCTTTAGGGGTTTTGGCGAAAGGTTTCTTGGGAGAGTTACCCATTTCAATGAAATGTAGCTTACCACTGTGGTTTCCTAAACAAAGATTGAGAAGTACAACCTCACAGTTAGCTCTCCCCTTTTTGACGTTTTAAATATAGTTTCAGAAAACTATTACTATTTTTAACATTCATGTTCTGTACCAGACATGCTTCCAAGAAATCAGGTTGTCTTTCCAACTTAAAAAGTTTAAGGAGGGGAATGGGGTGCGCGCGTGCATGTGTGTGTGTGAAAGAGAGAGAGAGAGGGATTAATCTAGTTCGTTCTTAATGAGTTTACCTCTCTGGTTAGAGATCTTCAGGATCCTGCACCCAAGGCATAAGAAGTTGGGATCAACCTTGAGTCTTACTAGATGACAGTTTGAGAAAAGCCCAAATGTACTGGAAGAACCGCAGTTACAGAGCTACTTTGCTTAAAGAGACAAGAGAAAGTGGGAAGCAGAGAACAGACCACAGTGCTCAGAGAGTTCATGCGAAAGGGTTTGACACAAGGAATTAGGGAAAAATCATCTTTGGGTGAGGCAGGCGCTATGTCTTAAGTTCCCAGGGAAGGCTGAGAGGGTGGAGTTGGGTGGGGAGAAACAGCCAAGGCCCAGACATTGAACCCTCCCCAGGGTGGAAGTTGGGATCACTGAACTGAGCTCTGTCATTCTGAGGCTTGCCTAAGATGTATTTATATACATCACTGAGTTTAATACTTTCGGAGTGCCTTCACTTGCTTGAAAATGGGTTTCTCGTTGTACTAAGCTGCTTTACTTGAGGAAAAAAATCTCAAGAGTACGAGTTCAAGTCTGGCAAGGAAATTCGCTCCAGTTCTGTGCTCATTTTTTCTCTGTGGATTTATGTTGCATTAATGTAGCCCTTTCATGACAGGAGAGCTAGGGAAACTTTAATTAAAAGTCAAATAGGAAGAAATCCTTGTCTGAAAATTGTGCCTTAGAAGTCCTGCCTCCGAATCCGAATCCTTACCTGTATCACTTGACTGCTGCTTGCCGCCTTCTTTCAGTATTTCTCTCAAGTTCAGTGCCCCTGAGCGTCACAGATACACTTTACAGTCTGTAGGCAGCAGAGCACTGGCCCCTCTGCAGAGATGGTGAAGGAGGTGGTATCTTTAAGTTCATCCACCGAACTTGTGTTTGTCTAATGGGAGATGACCTTTCTTTATTCAACACCTATCCTGAGTAGTACTTTTTCTTTTGCATAATTAGGAATAAATTTCAGAGAAGCTCTATTTAATTAAGACCCAATTCTCCCAGTGAAGATTTGGACTTCCCCTCCCTTGTTTTTGAACATTAATTCTCTAGATGCACTATACAGAAGACTATTAGAAAGAAGCATTCTTTGAATGTTCTCATAGCATTCCAAGATATTGCCAAGGGCCATGAGGTGAAGGAGCAGAGGAAGGAAATGCTTTTGCTTGTCTGGTATTTCCCAGTCAGGGAGCTCAAGGAAGTTTGCTGGTGGCCTTTGGGTGGGCTGAGTGGAATGTCCCACAGAAGAGCACTGGGAACGTGGTTTGGCAGGCAGATACTGGCTGAGGCATAAATATAACCAGGGAGGGTGATCAAAACTCAGCAACCTACCTTGTGAATGGTTTGTATTCACAGAAAACCTTTTAAAGATGAGGGCTGTGTAGTAATGCAAAGTAATGCAAACCTTCAGTGTTTGTCAAAGCCCTTGCTATTAGAGAGAAAGTGGGGGACCAAAGAACAGCAGTTAGACAGGGAAAAAACTCATGGTCCCAGGCAGCGCCTGTGGCTCAGTGAGTAGGGCGCCAGCCCCGTATACCGAACAGGTGGGTTCAAACCCGTCCCCAGCCAAACTGCAACAAAAAAATAGCTGGGTGTTGTGGCAGTAGTAGTTGTCCCAGCTACTCAGGAGGCTGAGGCAAGAGAATCACCTAAGCCCAGGAGTTGGGAGGTTGCTGTGAGCTGTGTGACGCCACGGCACTCTACCAAGGGCGATAAAGTGAGACTGTCTCTACCAAAAAAAACCCCAAAAAACAAAAAACTCACGGTCCCAGAGCAAACCTGGACTCATCCAGGTAAACAATTCCTTATAAAAAGAATAGCTTGGGCTTTTCTTTTCCTTTTTGGCCAGGGCCGGGTTTGAACCTACCCACCTCCGGTATATGGGGCCAGCGCTCTACTCCTTTCAGCCAAAGGCACCACCTTAGCTTGGATTTTTTAAATTCCCTCAGTTTGTGACCTGGTTGGAGGGTTGGGGAAAAGATGATCAGAGGCCTCTGGGAAATGAGAAGCAACTGTCTGCAAGAGAGTTCTGGACCAGAAACTCCCTGGGATTTGCTGCTGGTTTTGGTGTGAAAGCTGCAAATAACTGGTATGTGGTTATGGCTCCTATAAACAACTGAGAGCCGAGGCTTTTCAAAGACCTTTTTAGAAAGAAGTAAAACTCAAGTTTTAGTTGAGATGTCATTGGTCTATAACAGTTTGTCTCTTTACATAGGCACACCAACTGGTATTTTAAATAAACATCTGTATGTGAATTAAGACAGTTTTGATTTAAACATTTATATTTTTTTAAAGTAAAGAGTGTCTTCTACAGGGAAAGTTCCTAGAGAAGATAGCAGGACTCCCCTTCATCTTTTTCTTTCTGGGGCCATTGCAGACCACACAGGATACCTGGGAGAGAGCTCATTACATTATACAGTGGGCTCCAAATGACTGTGGAAATACTGTAGCAAATTCCATAAGCAGCAGTTTCCTCTCTAGCCAGGAAGTGAGAAATGGAATTCCTGTCAGTTCCTTTTCTATTGTTCTGAGAAATCTCCCAAGGACTGCATCATACTCATTTTCCTTTCCCTGAATCCTTTTTGTTCTGGAAACTTAAAGGCAGCTCTGTGGCCTGTTGCTTAAGAGGATCTGTTTAAATAGGCTTCCAGCAGGAACTGGTTCGCTATGACATTTTAGCTCTTCATATGAGAGCACTTCCTGTTCCAGGGAAGTTGAAGAATGGTGGAAATCGCCCTGGCCTTGCAGGCTGGCAGCGAGCCTGAGAATTAGAGACTGGCTTCCACCCAGTGACCCTGAGCCAATAGTGAAGTCTAACACTATCAGCAAACTGGGTCCTGGCCTTGGTGGGGGTAGGGATGGTTTGATACACAGAATATCTTTGTTTCCCAGGTCACTTGAGGACTTCAAGTGGAGGACGCTAGTCCTGCCTTTCTAGTGGAGCTGGGGCTTGTCTGGAGTGGGCACAGCAGATGACCTTTACCAGCAGCCACTTCCACCCACAGTCTACATGAGGGTGACCTTGAGTCTGCCCTGGAGGGAGGAAGCATCTTGTAGTGGAAATCATGTGCTAGAAATCTCATGTTTGCCACTTGTTAGGTCTTGATCTTGGGCAAGTCTTCAGGTTCCTTTAATCCTAATTACCACATCTGTAAAATGGTGATACTTTGTAGAATTGTGAAGATTAAATAAGATTACAAATATAGAGCACTTATTTTATTGTGAAATCACCTACAGGGAAATTCAGGACTTCCCACTGCCTTTTTTTCTTTCTTTCTTTTTTTTTTTTTAACACCTTCCTTTACCAGCTTTTCTGTCTCCTCCCTCCTTTGTGAGAAGGTACTAGGGCTGGAGACAGCTGAAGGATGCACGCAGCTCTGTCTGGGCTCTTCTCAATGCTCCAGAGCCCCCAGTCTTCCCTAATTTTTTCCTTCCATGCTCTTCTGTCCCTTCGGTCGTTCTTTGCCGTATTTGTGCTTTGGAGAGTGCTTAGAGGCTTGGGCACTGTACGGCTAGTCTTTGCACTGCCCTGGTGCTCATGCTTAGCCTCCCAGATAATTGATATTCTTACCCAGGAGCGCCTAAGGCAAGGAGGCAGAAGGGTTTGTTCTAGTCTGTAAGACAGCAGATTTCTTCCCTTTTCTTCTGGTTCTTTTATAACCTCTACCCTATTAGCTCTGTGGGTGGGGGGACTGGGATGGCTACAAGGAACAGGCAGGCTGTGGTGAGGATTGGGAGGTAGGCTGTCTCCTCCTCTCCAAGGTGGGGAGACCAGGAGAAGCTGGTAGACAATCCTCCCAAGCCCCCTCTCTTATTCTAGCATGTCAAGGCATTTTACACATGGTCTTGGATCCTTGTTCCCTGCTGGCAGAGAGAAAACCCACATGGGAAGAGGGAAAGCTTGCCAAGCTTGAAGGGCAGGGGCTAACATCCTGGCATCTCTGCTGGGTCGGAATGGTCCTGAGAGCAGGACAGAGGGTGTGTATGCACAGTTACATTTCTGATCGTTGTCCGTTGGGCTTTGGGGCTGCAAAGGATGATACCCCGAGAACTGGGGCATTTTGAAGCACCAGGAAAATAGGGTTGAAGCAATAATACCTCTGAGTGGAGGAGCTATGAAAGCTGTGTATAGAATCTATGGATTGCCCATCCATGGAATCAGTGTCTTCCTGGAAAGGAACACAAACTTGTATGATAAAGGTTCCCTGAAGGGTGAATTTTTAGCAGGAAAAATTGGAGAAGAAAAGTCTAAAACTGATGAGGAAACTCCAAGGTTTAAGGACAGTTTGGCTCTTCTGTTTGAGTCCCTGAACTAGCATTCTAATGTGCCTGTTTCTCAGCCCCATCTGCCACGGCTCCCTCAAGCTTCCTACCCAAGCAAAGCCATTCTTAGGACATCATGTGAGTCTCACATTGAGTGTCAGGCTACTGGACAGAAGAACAGGGGGACTCGTGGGAGTATCGGACCTCCTTGTCTGAGCCTCTAGTGGAGGGAACTTTCCCTGCAGAATATAACTGAGAGGCAAGAGCTAGAATGGCCAGTGTCCAGTATGGCCACTTTGCCTCTGAGCTGTACTTGGCACGAGACGAGTCAGGTGGTTGGGGAGTCCTGTTTGTGCCCTCTGGGTTGGGCCCACACACAAAGGAGAGGGGTTTGCCTGGGGGTTTATTGCCACCACAACCAAAGTTATCAACAGCCTTCATTTCTGGGAAAACTGAATTAAAAAAGGGCAAAGAACCTGGGGTCCCAAAGCCTACCCTGAGCTCATGGGTTCCTCTAGTGGTTCTGTAGAAACAAAAGAACAGAACGGCTTGTGGGAGTAACGGCCCTAACGTTTATTCTCAGGTGGTGAGGAGGAGAGGTGAGGTGTAGATACCTTCCCTGTCTGCCTGGGGTCGTCTCCATTCTCATCCTTGTGTCAGTCTGGCCATCTTACAGACCTGACCTCCAGGGCCCTCAATGCCGACACCTCCCAGGAAACACTCTTTATGACTTCAGAGAAGGCTGACCAGAGAGGCTCTGGCACTTTCTTATTCTAACCCTGCTGTGCTGAGGGGCGGAGGGGAGTACACAAAGCTGGGAGGCGGGTGAGGAGGCTGGAGCCACACAGGTTGGGGGGCATGGGCAGGGGATCCCCAGGCACTCACACTCTCCCTCCTCCCCTCCCAATGTTCCAGGCCCCAAGTGGTCAGTCCCCCCTTGAGTTCAGAGTATCGAGTCTAAGGACAGAACTGCAAGAGTATGGACACGAACACCAAACAAATTGGGGGTGGGCTCCAGCTAGCGAGATCAGAAAAATGCCCCTTTGGTCAGGGCCATTGCCATTTCTGGCTTCTCAGCCCCAAGGTACGCCTGAGAGCAGCGGGGAGCCCAGGCTGTGGGGCAGCTCAGCGCTGGGCAGGACCCCCACCCCTAGGGCTGTACAGGGCGCAGGGGCGGGGCTTACTAAGGGCAAGGTGTAGAGCCGGTGAACCGAGGGTGGACGGCAGTTTCACGGAAGCAAAGTTATAGCTGCCACTTGTGCTGTGGGAGGAGCAGGTGAAGAGGGGCCTCCAAGAAGGGGCTGGGAAGAGGGCCCCCGACACTACGCCGCTCGCTCAGCAGCATCCTGTGTTCGCTCCCCGCCTGCCTGCCTGCCTGCCTCTGGCACACTGCAGCTGCGGACCCAGATTTGTGCTTGATTAGAGCTTCGGAGGAAGGTGGTGGCAGAGGCCTGGAAGGCTGTCCTGGAGGTGGCCAGTTCTGGGATCCTCTGCAAAGTGCCCCTCATTCCCGGAGCAGCAGAGCAGTGCTCTGCCCTCTTCCCGCTGTCCCCACCGAGGGTGTGACCCTCAGACGTGAGTCTGCATCCGCCGCTGCAGGGGCCGGCTGGGGTCGGAGTTCTGGGAGGAGGACTGCGAGTGGTGGGAGGAGGAGGCCGAGGCCTTGCTCGCCTTGTCGAACTGCACGTAGCCGTCCTGCTTGCCGCTGCTGCTGACGCTGCTGTCACACTGCGTGTCCAGAAAGGAGCTGCTGTCGCTGAGGGAGCCTCTCTGGAACTCCCGCTCGCAGAGCTCGATGGACGAGCTGCCCATGCCCAGCACGAACCTCTGCCCGTAGTCGTAGAGGCGGCCCTGGCCGCTCAGGGTGCTGTAGATGTTGGTGAAGGACATGCCTGTGGGCACGCGCTGTTTGCCCGCCGGACGCAGGTCTGGCTGACAGCTGGACAGCGAGATGGTCGGGGTGGAGTGGTGCTCTTTGAAGGTATTGACACTGTAGTAGCCATTGGTGGGATCCTGGGGGGTGGGGGTGGGGCCAGGAGAGACAAGAGCATCACTGTGACAGCCTCCCTGTCCTGCCTCACGTGGTGGGGCGGGGGGGGGGGGCACAACCCCGTGGGGACAATGCAGTGGGTGGGGTGGAGGGCTACCCAGGGACCCAGGAGCGGAGGGCTGGCCCAGGTCCAAGTCAGGGCAGTGCAAGATCATTTGCAAGTCAGATTTGGATTGTCTTTTGTTTTTATCCCGGGAACAGAATGGGTGATTTTGAAATCTACTTGTGAGGAGGCTGTGGGTGGTCTTCGCCCTCCCAGCCCTGCAGTGGGAGCGCTCAGGGGTGGGCGCTCTTTGGCAGGGGAGCGTCCCAGCTTAGGGGTGGGTCAGCGCCTGCCCCCAGGCTGACCTCAGGCCCTTCACTTCTCGCACCTGCTGTCATGGATTTGTGGCTTGGCCCATGGGAGCTGAAGACCAGGCCCATGGCTGTGTCTTACCTTCAAGTTCTGAAACTCTTTCTCCTCTTCCTTGAGGACCTCCAACTGCTTCAGTACTGAGTCTTGTTGGAATTCACTCCGGTCCATCTACAACCCAAAATGGCTGCTCAGTGGACAGGAGCTGGGCTAATCTTCCACTTTCCCAAAGGAAAAGATGGCCATCTGTGCCTCCCCTCCTCTACCCTCACTACCTGGGCAAGGGAGGGCGTCAGGGTCCATTCCTGGGCCCCCATCCCAAGAGACAGGCAGGCATGGGGGTTGGGGGTGGGGCGAGGTCAGGTCTCTAAGGCCACACTTCCTTCACTTGGGGCATTACCTTGGGAGATCTCATATTCAATTCAATCCATCGAGCATTTATTATAAAATTTAAACGGCACTGTGAAAAGGGCCAAGGATATACAGATTGCGATATATTAGGACACAGCTGTCCAGCTCAGGGAGATGGACTTGTAGAGAGGTAATTACAGAACAGCAATCCCTGGGCACAGCCGGGCTTCTGAGGGCAGGTCCTCAGCCTCTGGGAGGGCCTCACGAGGCCTTAAGAAGGAACAAGGAGCAAGCACACGTGAGATGCAGGTAACTGTGCCACACCTGTTACTCCAAGTGGGAACTTAGATGCCCTGGAAAGTTATCTTGCTTACAAGATGCCAAACGGCCTGAGGGCCAGGATTGCTTCCTGCTTCTCTTGGGGTCTTCCCCTTACCTGGTCCAGCACCTTGCATGCTGTGGTCACTGACCAAAATGCTTTTGGAACGGAATCTTTTTTTTTTTGAGACAGTCTCAAGCTGTGGCCCTGGGTAGAGTGCCATGGCGTCACTGCTTACAGCAACCTCCAACTCCAGGGCTTAAGCGATTCTCTTGCCTCAGCCTCCCATGTAGCTGGGACCTCAGGCACCCATACAAGGCTCAGCTATTTTGTTGTTGTAGTTGTCATTGTTGTTTTAGCCATCCTGTGCTGGGTTCAAACCCACCAGCCTCGGTTTATGTGGCTGGCAACCTACCCACTGAGCTACGGGCGCCACCAAGGAATCTCGTAATCCTGATTCACCTGTATCTAGCACAGTTCCTGATACACTCAGGATTGCTCCAAATGTTGTGTTTATGTTGAGTGAATGAATAAAATGGCTTAGCTCTAAATTACTGAAAATTAAAATAAGTATGGGGCATGAGAGGAAGAATAAAACATACTCCACATCCTGTGGGTGTCTGAATTACTCAGAGGGATCACAGAGATGCTTAACCTGCGTCCCCCCCCGCCTATGTGTGAGCCGGGCCGGGTGCCACCTGCTCACTGGGTGGGGTTCTTTCTTCTTCCTTGAAATTTGTTTTCCTCATCTCCTTTGGAGCCCCATGGACTCAGCCAAGGTGTTTCCATCCAGTTACCTCCTCACTAACAATACTGCTGTTTTCATTTTCCAGTAAGTGCTCTGGCTCTATCTGGGTTGGAGACCTTCTTTCCTACCGAATTCAACTCCTAAACCTGCCTCTCCTTGATGATGGGGCTGTCTCAGGTCTGGGGAGTGACGATCTCCTCAAAGGGCCCCAGCCACAGAGCCCTCAGCAGGCCCCTTCTGCTGAGTTAGCCTGCTCTCACCTGCTGCTGAGTGGGAGATGGGAGGGAATTCAGGGTCCCATCTGGGATGAAGGGCAGAGTTTGGGGAGAGGGAAAAGTGCACAGCCCTGCTGGCAGTAGACAAGCACAGGAAATCATGGACTTGACATTTGAGTTGATTTGTAAAGAATGGGAAATGTGACAGGCAGGATTGCAGGCAGAGGGAACAGCCAGTGCACAGGTCTATGAGGCACAGAGGACATGAGGGCTAGGAATCACTAGCTCTCCTGTGCGTCTGGAAGGCCAGGTGTGTTTGGAGGGAGGACGGAGCCGGGAGGTTGGCAGCTGCCTCCTGTGTAGGGCCTAGAGGCCATGCTGGGCAGCAGGAGCCACCAAGGCCCTTTAGGTAGGATAGTAACAGGATCAGATTTGCATTTTAGAGGGACCCTCTTTTCAAGTTCTACAGGATGGGTTGAGAAAACTGCCAGAATACTAGAATGTCAAGGCCAAGTAGGAGGCTACTATAAGGGCCCAGGGATGGTGGGAAGTAAGGAAGTGACAGTGAAGGAGGGACAAGGGCACACGTTCAGATATTGTTTAGAGTGGAATTGACAGGACTTGAAGATCAGTTGGACAGAGGAATAGTGGCAGAGGGAAAGATCAATTCATTCAGTGAACATGTGAACCTCCACCAGCTGCTGCAGATGTGGGGCGGGGCTGGCCCTGCTCACCATCCAGCAGCATCTGTTGTGTTCCAGGCACTCCAGCTCTTCAGGGTTTCCCATCTGACTCTCCCCATGGCCCTGTGTGCTGGTACCTTCAGACCCATTTCACAGATGGGGTCACTGAGGCTCAGAGAGGCCTGCTTTTTGCTCTTGGCTCTGCTGCTACCCCAGCATGTGACAGCACCATGCAGCCTGCACTAGGAGTGCTTGGTGTAGCTGCCTGGGTTTCTGCTCTGCAGCTGGGTGGGTTACGGCCCGTATATGGGGTCCTGGGGACCATGTAGAGGAGGCACAGGCTTGATATCACTGAGAGGTTGCTTTCAGTGAGTAACCAGCTCCTGAGGAGTCTCTGCTTTCTGCTGACATTTTTCTCTTGGCTGGAGAGTGGGGGTGGTGGTGCATATGCATATCTGTCCTGCACATACTGTGGCCACCGTGCCTGTGCTTTTTTCTCCTTACTGAATCATCAGGTTCTCTGAAGGCCAGGCCGTGCCTGAGCGTCCCAGACACGGACACAGTTGGTGGTGCCTGGCCTGCGGTGGAGGAGGTGGGGGAGGGCGGGTTGGTGGCCTGTCCACTCATGCACTGCCTCTTGGAAGCACCCAGGGCACCAAGAAGCCCCCAGTCCCTAAACCTTCTGGGAATGGGCCCCCAGGGTGGGGTGGGGACAGGCAGCGTCCTCACCATCAGCTGCTTGATAGTGGGGTGCTCCTCCGCCTCACGGCCAGAGGCAGGCTCCTTGTGGACAATTTCCACTCGGATGTCATTTTTGGCTGAAACAACACCTTTGAGATCTGGACATAAAATAGGAAAATGTAGATGACAAATTCAGTTCTTACCTTGAGATGTCAAGCTCTCCCCAGCCCTCCATCCCTGCCACCCCCTCCCCTGAGCCCCTGAACTCAGCGTCCTCACTGGCCCTCTTGACAGGACATGCTGTGGGCTGTGCGGGCCTCTGGGGAGGCGACCATGTGGGCTGCCTGGCCCTGCTGATGCACTGCAGACACTGGCTTGAGAGGCTGCCCTCAGCCACCTGTCACCTCACTGAGCTCTTCACTCTACTGCGTCCTCACTTTCTTCCAGAAGTCTTCTTTGACCTCCTCCCTCAGGTTCTGAACTCTTCATCCATAGAACCACAGACCTCAGGGGTGGAACCTAGAGGCTCCCATGGCCAACCTCCCGCCCAAAGCAGAGACACTCCACCCCTGGCACAGCGGAACCTGCTGCTCTGTCGACACTTCCATGATGGAAGCTCTACCTCTTCTGTGGCCTGTTTCTAGGTAGAGAGCTCTGTTAGGAAATTCTTGCAGAAGTATGCTCCCTATAACACCTGCTGAGAGGGTGATGAGGGAATCCCTGAGAACACAGCACTAAGGGTCTTCCTGGGAGCCCAGGCCACTTGGCTTGGGGTGGAAGGACAGCGAGGGGAACACAGAGCTTCTGCCAAGGGGTGGAGGTAGCAGCCCTACTCTGATGACTCATTTTGGGCATAATGCTCATAGATGTTGGGGCCGGGTGAGGTCATAAAAGCCACATCATCCAGCTCTTGTATCATTACAAAGCAGGAGATCAGACTCCTGGAATGGTTGTGGCTTGCTCAGGGCCACGTGGTAGAAGAGGTGGGACCAGAAGACTGTGTCTCCGTTATCTCACCTCTTCTCTGCCATCCTGTCTTATGCTTGCACGTGTCTATCCCATGTAACTTCAGAGCTGTGCCCGGTATGGAAATCCTGGGAACACGCAATCCTTCAAGAATGCACAAACACTAGAATTTTACTGCTAATGACTGCAGTTGGCTCATAGCAATTCCTTGAACTCATTTCTCCCGTGTGTGAAATCTGCCTTTCTGGTTAGACTGGCAGCTCTTGGAGAGCAACGATGAAGCCACATCTTTTCTCCCCTGATGTCTACACAGCTCCCGACTGAGAGCTATGCGTGTTCACCCCCTCAGGGCTGGCTGACTGCCCTGCACATGGAGCCCATCTAGTCCATGCTCACATCTGCCGAGGGCCCGTTCTGCCAGACGCCACGCATCAGACCCACTCCCTGCCCCAGGAGCGCAGTGCTGTGAGGCATTGTACTCCTGCTTACTTGCTCTCCGGGGCAGCCTAAGCCTGGCCTTTTTCTCTGTCCCCCTCCCTGAGATCCCGGGTCTCCCTCCCGTACTTCTCTGGGAACGGGCACAGCAGAAAGCCACTATGGTTGCCATAAGGACGAGGAAGGCCACGCCGGCTCCTACGGCCACCCCAATGATGACGGCCATCGGCACAGACTCTGTGGGAGAAAAGTGGGCATAGCTGATGTGGTGTGGAGGGAAGCTCACTCCCTCAGGGTCCTCTCCCAGGACCTCACCCAACTCCCTCAGGTCCCTAGCATGTGGGTCCCTCCGGGAAAAGCCTCACTGGGGCCTGGGTGGGCCCAGACAGAGTTCAACAGGGGCCAGTTCTATCAGGGATGGCAAGTCCAGGGCGGAGGACAGTGGGTGGGTAGAGGAAAGGGCAGGGAAGAGCAGGGGAGGGCAGAAGAAGGGGCAGGTGAACACAGAGAAGGGAGGGCCAGGGAGAGGGACAGCCGAGGTGAGGGCGTGCTGGTATAGCTTGGCTCTCTCTGGCTTTGAACAGGAGTGCTCTCTCGTGCAGGGCTGGGGAGTCACAGGTCCTGGCTTTTCTTTGAAAAGGTCACTGTCCTGGTTTGGCGGGGGGTCTGTCCATTCCTCCTCCTCCCTTTCCCAGGTGCACAGGGGATGCGCAGGACAACCAGCTCCTAGAGAATGCTTTAGTGCCAGCCAGTGCCTCGGGCCTGCTGGGCACCAGGCTTGTAAGCCCCAGGTTTCTAGGTCTCAGAGGCAGGGGAGCAGGGTCATAGCTCACCCACCTGCCCCCTGTAGGGACCTCGTTGTTTCCCTGCTGTTTCTCCCTCTAGGCTCCCTCCAGTGAGAGAGGGCTGGCACCCCAGCAGGGCACGCCCCCCTCACCCCCGCTGTCTCTGCCTGACTCTGGTCCTGGCTGGGGAGCAGTGATCTTCCAGATAGCCCTGGCCCTTCCATGGTGGCATGCAGGGCTGAGCACACAAACCAGGGCCCCAAAGAGCCTTTCAGGAAGATCACTAGAGAAAACTGGGGCAGGGGGCCCACTAAGGACAAGTTTCCCATTTTGTAGATAGAGACACTGAGGTCCAGAAAAGTCAAGCGACTTGGCCAAGGACACACAGTTGCAGTAGAGCTAGGGTAAGTCCAGGCCTCTTCTTACTGCCCCACGCCATCTTCCAAGCCCCACAAGCTCTGGACAGCCTCCACAGGCGTTTTTTTTTTTTTTTTTTTGAGACAGAGCCCCAAGCTGTCACCGTGGATAGAGTGCTGTGGCATCACAGCTCACAGCAACCTCCAATTCCTGGGCTCAAGCCAGTCTCCTGCCTCCACCTTCCAAGTAGCTGGGACTACAGGTGCCTTTGGTTGCAGCCGTCATCGTTGCTTGGCGGGCCCGGGCTGGATTCGAACCCGCCAGCTCAGGTGTACGTGGCTGGCGCCTTAGCCCGTTGAGCCACAGGCGCCAAGCCCACAGCCATTGTTTTGAGTCCAGCTACATGACTTCTTTTGACCAGCTCACTTTAGCGCTCTTATCTTAAAATGGGGCTAATGATAGTGGCCACCGCTGAGGGTTGTGACAGGGGTTAGCTGAGCAAATGTGGGTAAAGGCCTTGGAACAGAGCCTGGCACCCATCTCATAGGGGAAGGGGCCCTGGAGAAAGTCACACCCTTAAAGGTGGGTGAGGAAAGTTTCTTTTAAAGAGTGAGCCCCTGTCCACCCACCTGCATTCGGCAGTGTGGATGGCTTGGGGATGGATGGGCACTGGGTCTGGGGCTGAGGTTAGCTTGTTCTTGCTGCTGCCTCCTTTAAAGAGAGGAAGGGAGGAGGAGACCCCCGGAGATAACGTGGGGAGGAGTTGTCCATGGTGAGGGGCTGGCACCTCGGCTGGCAGTGTGGGTGGCCGAGTACACATTCCTATGCTACATAGCACTTGAGTACTAACTCAATTGCCATCTGCCAAATGGTGGCCGAGACCACTGCATGGTGATGGGGAGGCAGCCAAGAGGAGGTGGGAGAGGCAAACAGTCGCAGATTAGAAGTGGAAGGAGTTGGCTTGTCACACAAGCCCAGCTGCTGAGGCCAGGATTGAGAAAAGGGTCCTGGCCTTAGCTGGGCTTGTGTGACACACAGATGGTGCTTTCTCTCTGTGAGTTTCATGAGGAAAGAATAACTGCTTTGGAAGCTCAGTGGTTCTGAGCTTTTGGTCTTGGCTCATTTGGGTTTGATTTAGTTTCTCCTCAGATTCCTAGTAAATTTCTTGGAAAAACTCAGGGCCTGTCTCAGCTAAACTCAGACTCAAAGCAAGATGGTGGAAAGCTCCTAATACCTCAGGGACATGGTGTCCCTGACTGTAAACCTAGGGAGCTGGGGCAGCTGTATCTACGGTGCCTTCTGACTCTGGTATCTTGGAAGTCCACATGTCCTTGAGTTGTCAACAGCTGGGGTAATGGGTGCCATCTTATCTGGACATTGGTTGCCAGGGAGGTGAGTTGGATTGGGGGGTCATGGGGGCAAGTGGACCCTGGGGGCAGCCTCCCTTCCCAGTTCCCTCCTGCCTGCCTTCCTGAGCTCTGGCCTGGGCAGGCTGCTCCCCTCTGGACAGAGCACCCCACCCATACCCCTCGAGACACATTGCTGCTCAGCCTCCTTTCCATCCAAGGTCAGCTGCACATCAGGGTCCAGCCCCCAAGGGAGGAAGGTGTCTGGGGAGCTCCAGACCAGTATGAGCAGATAAACATGAGATGGAGGTGGGGAAGGAGAGAACTCAGGGAGAACACAGTGGGAGGCTGGCAAATCTGGGTTGTCTCTGAGTGGGCTACAGAGGTCTCTAGCTGGCCTGTATCCTGCTCTGATAGGGGCATGTCTGCCCAGATGGAAGGGAACCTGCATGGAGCATGTTGAAGAAGGTGACATGACCCAGCATGGCAAGAGAGCCAGGGCATGGCAGGACTCCCAAGGCCTCAGCATGGCTTTGGTTGGCCCTGTAGAGTCTGATTTGCTATGTCCTGATTCTCTTTTCTGGTCTCTGTTGGGGGTGGGAGGCAATCACCAGGGGTCCTAAGAAAGAGTAAGTTAACCCAGCCAGGCTGATGACCACTGTGCTGCTGAGTGCCTGGCCCCAGCAGCCTTGGCCTGGGGGTGAGATGACACTTCTGTGGGGACCGCAGGGAGTGGGGGAGGCGCAGCAGCAAGCATGGATTAGCCACAGCAGGGGCTGGGGCCCCTGAGTCCTGGGAAGCAATGGCCAAGCTGGTGATGACGCTGAGAAGGAGGAGAGTCAGGGAGGGCCTGGAAGTAGAGGGACAGGGGCCAGCAGAGCCTGGAGGGCAGCAGTCAGGGCTTCTGGAGAGAAGAGATGGAAGGAATGCAGGCAGGAGCAAGAGCCAGTGTCCAGGAGAGGATAAGCCTATGGGGCGCTGCAGCAGATGGGAGACAGGTCTCTGGGGTCCCTAGCCCCGAGCTGGCTGGGAACCCTCTCCCCACTGCTCTGACTACACTAAACACTCGAGACAGGGGAGGGCAGAGAAGTTAGCGGCCAGCACAGGCCTTCCTACCCCCACCCCACTAGCCAGGAATCCCTTCCCACCACCTGGGCAGTCCTCATCGTCTCCTTCGTACCTGCTTCCAGCCCGGCTCCCGACTTCATTTCTGAACCTGTTTGGAAATAAAGCAAGCATCCACAGCGAGGGCCGGCTGGCAGGGCAGGGTGGGACAGGGTCGGCTACCTGGAGGGGTTGGGGGAGGGGCTCCTTCTTCAGTCTGGGACCCCCAACAGATCTAGGCTAGCCCAACTGAACTTAGGGTTCATTCACACTGGCTCCAGAGGAGCTAGGGACCAGAGAGAGAAGTTGTCTCAGAGAGTTCAGGGGGTTGGGGTGAGAACATTTAGGGGAGGGTGCAGCAACGGGAAGACAGGGAAGGTAGGTAACAGGGGACCAGGAGGGATCGGGATGATGTGTGGATGATGTTACGCGGATTATGTGCAAAGCGTTATGCAGAGCAGTGCCTATGAGGGAAGAGGTGCTGGGAGGCCGTGCGGTTTGATCTGCAGGTGCTGGCCTGTGAGCCGCAGCAGCCTGGGGGTCTGTAGCCTGTGGCTGGGCCTTCAGCTTGGAGGGCGGCACAAACCACCTGGACCGAGGCCTGCCCAGAGGCCCAGGCCTGGCTGAGCTGAATCCCTGATCCATCACAGCTTAGCTCTCGTTGGCAAGGGACACCCCTGCAGCCCGTTTTGGGGCCACGTGTGCTTCTGGCTGTGTGTGGAGCTTCTCGGGACCAGTCCTCTGTGCCTCCACTCTGTCCTAGAGGCTGTGCCCAGAAATCTGAGCAGATCCTGGAGCCTCAGCACCTCTGCCAGGAGCTAGGGCAGTGGGCACACGGGGCTGTGAGGGGTAAGGCTTCTGCCCTCCTCCTCTCTCTTGTTCACTGCCCAGCATTGCCCTCTGGCTGGTGTCTCCCTTGCAGCACAATGGTCCCTGTGTCTCCTGGGGTCAGCAGGTGGCCTGAGCCCAGTCCCCACACCAGGATCAGGAGGAATAGGCCCTACTCTTAGCTTTAGTGTGGGGGACTCCTGTGGCTTCTGGGTTGCTGCGTTGCCTTGTTGTCCTAACCCGGGCCGGGCAGCTTCCCCACACATTCAAGCCAGCATATCCTGTGCTCTGCCTGGGCACCACAGCTTAATAAGGGCCCTGTGGTGGCAGATCAGGTCCCATGAAACAGGGTCCTCAGTTGCCAGCCTGAGCAGTTTCCTTCCTCTCTTGTTTCCTGGTGGGAGCTAGTGTCGTTGCCCCCAGGGCAGCAGGCCACAGAGGGCAGCTGGCTCCCCAAGGCCATGTGGCCAGCCAGGAAGAGCCCCATGACACCCTTGGGCCCCGACCCACCTCACAGCCTCTGTCCCTCAGGACCACCCAGGCTGGGAGAGGGCCCTGCGGGCACTGCCAGTCCCCTCCAACCCTGGCGGCCCTCACCTTGCTCCTTGAGCCGGATGATCTCAGTGTCAGAGCCAAAGCTGTTCCAGGCGGTGCAGTTGTAGATGGTCTGGAAGTCGGCGCGCACGATGTTGCTGATGGTCAGCGTGGAGATGACGCCCTCCTCAGTGCTGATGGTCTCCACTGTGTAGCGCCCCGACGTCCCTGACTCCAGCACATTCTCCTTCCAGGACCAGGCCTGCCAGGAATGCAGAATTAGGAGGACACCTCCCGGGGGTGGGTGGGGCAGGACCATAGTGCCACCTTGCTTCTCCAGGCAGAGACAGCCAGGCTCAAGTTCATACTCACTGTCACATACCAACACATGCGCACACATAGGCCAGAACAGACAAACACGTATCACAACACATCCACATACCATAGCACATCATACATATACACACATGTGAACGCTTACATGGGCACTATGAAAGTTTTGAGACAGACTGTGTTGTAGTTCATTATTTCACTTCCTAGAAACACAGTTGACAGCGTCCTTATGTATATCTTAAAACTTTTGTAATGATCCCCATATGAATACATATAAAAACACACGCACATCATACCACGCCATTTACCGCAAACATGCAGAGTCAGGCATACATATGACACACCATAATACACATTCACACAACACTCACAGACACCACACAAACACGTGTACACATACCACACACACCATAACGCACAGACCCATATGTACATACAGCTACAACACATGTAAACACACACCATGGCAAGTGTACATTCATATCATACCACACACATCACCAACATGTGGATACACATGTACACATGGCCTGCAAACACAGGTGCACACACAACACACCACATGCACCTGTAATAAGTACACACACCACAAACATGTACATGAGCACACACACTGACACACCACCCACCACAACACCTGTGCACACAATCCACTCACACATGTACACATATGTGTATATCCATAGAGGTTGGGGCCACCTCAGTCATCTAAGAAGGGGCCAGTGTGGCTTCACACTCAAAACATTTTTGCAGCAAGGAGGGAGCTCTGGTAGCAGCATCTGAACCCAGGGCCCACCTGGATCCTCCCCAGGGATGTTCTCCCAGGACCATGTGGGACTGCTGTCTAGGTGGGTCTTAGGTGGGACAGCAGCTCCAGGGGTTTGAGTCTAGCTTTGTTACTTTGTCTGTTTTTACGAAAGTGTGTGGGAGTTGTATTTGTGATCAACCTCATCTATCTTAGTTTATTTAACTTTTCCAGAGTCCTTCCAGGAACATTGTAGGCACCTGAATGTGTTTAAGCCCCATGAACACCCTGCTTCACAGTGTTTATGAGCATGTGCCAATGCAGGCCAGTCCTTGGGGGGCCTGAGCAAGGCAGGAGCAGGGCTTCTCAAACTTGACACTGTCAACATCAGGGCCTAGCTCATTCTTGGTTGAGGGCCGTCTCATGCACTGAGGATGTTGGCAGCACACTCTGCCATCTCCCACTAGATGCCAGGAGCACCCACTCCCTCAGTCATGACAACAAAAAATGTCTCCAGACATTGTCAAATGTCCCTGGAAGCCAGTGAGATTCACTGGCCTAGAATTAGATGGCTCTAAAGAGAAAGATGGTATGAAAATGCTTAAGACTGAATGCGATATATATATATTTATATATATAACAGTCTCATGTTGCTCATGCTAGAGCTCCATGGCCTTAGTCTAGCTCACAGGAACCTCAAACTCCTGGAATCAAGTGATCCTCCTGTCTCGGCCTCCCGAGTAGTTGAGACTACAGCACATGTCACCAAGCCTGGCTAATTTTTTCTATTTTTGGCAGAGATGATGTCTCACCATATGGCACAGGCTGGTCTCGAACTCCTGGCCTCAAAATGATTTTCTCACTGTGGCCTCTTAAAGTGGTAGGATTACCAGCCCAAGCCACCATGCCTGGCCACTGGGATATTTCACAATGGGCATATATTACATTTATAGTTTTTCAAAAGTTAGTGACTGATATTAAGGAGGCATATGTATTGGTTTTATTTGTGAATCATTGCAAGTTTTGTGTGAATCTTTCAGACAGTGAATGAATCAAATGCCCGAGAAAGTGTGTAACAGCAATAATACTCTAGCAGTTTACAAGAATGACAGTTTTAGTCTGAACTGGTGTCTCAGCCCCAGACACACACTGGCTCTTGGCTGTTCAGGGCCTAGCCCAGCATCCTTCCTGCACTACTGTCCTGTGAGAGGATAGAACTGTCCAGCAGAGTTGACCCTGGGCAATCTTTTAGCAGGGTTGTCCTAGGCACTGGGAATTATTTTTTGTTATTTATTTATTTATTTATTTGCAGTTTTTGGCTGGGGCTAGGTTTGAACCCGCCACCTCTGGCATATGGGGCCAGCACCCTACTCTTTTGAGCCACAGGTGCCGCCGCACTGGGAATTATTTTGCAGTTTTGTTCTTTTTTGGCCAGGGCTGGGTTTGAATCCACCACCTCCAGCATACAGGGCCTGCCCAGTCACTGGGAATTATTAAAAATAATATCCCACCAATAGTGCTATTAAAATGTTCACTTTCTTTGGTTTCCGTGCCTGAGATTCTTCCAGTTTCAGACAGATTTGGGTGTAAGACCCTCCCTTAAAAAGTGCATATTTGGGGGGTGAGGTGAGGGGCAGTGAAGATGACTCTGTTGCACTGCAAGAATGAGGGTCTGGAGGAGAGGCGGGACAATGGAACGATCATTTTAGAGGGGATGACTCTTGATAAATGGGGCGAGTCCCTGCGGACCTGGGCAGTGATTTACAGAGCAGAGCCCTGGAGGGTGTGCAAGGGGGCTGCCAACTGTAAATGGAGCTCTGTCCCCCACAGGAGAGGGGGCCTGGGCTTCCTTTGCCTTCCCACCCGGGCTTGCCCTCTGCCCCAGGCTGCTGAAGCAGGCCTGTGCAGAGGCAGGGGACTCCTGTACGTTCGTCTTCACACGTCTTTCCGAGAGACAAGGGGCTGGTTTGTTTTTCCCCGGCCAGGTGCGCCCGACCCCTCCCCGGCACTCACGATGCGGTCGGGCGGCGGCGTGCTCCTGATAAAGCACTTGATCTGCCCTTTTTCGCCATGCAGAGCGTGCTGGGTCTGGGTGCTGGAGATGATGGGGGGTCCTGTAGGGGAGACCGCGGCACATTAGTGGCCAGGGAAGGGCAGGTCCCCAGCTGGCGCCCTTTTGGTGGGGGGCCCGAAGTTTGTTCATTAATTCAATCATTTTGCAAAACATCCAGGGAAGGTCTGTAAATGCAAGGTCGGGGCTCGAAGTAAATCAACCTCTCAAGGGACGCGAGCCAACCTTCCAAGTCAGAGTCCCCAGAAGATATAAATAACTGTAGTAAAAGGTGGTGATGTTAATGCCACAGAAGCCGTGCAGGTAAAGTGCGAACTGGCTCCAGAGGAGACAGCGCGGTTCTCTCCGGCGGCGGCGGGAAAGGTTTAGAGAGGTGGTGGCGAGGCGGTGGCGGAGGCGGTGGTGGGAGGCGTCGCAGGACGACACCGCTTTCCCGCAGCCGCCGTCTCCCAGGCGGCCAGGAGAGGGCGCCCTTGCCACGCGGACGGAGGAGGTCCTCGCGGGGCCCGGCTGCTCCGGCCATGTGCATGGCCTGGACCCGCGGGCTCAGTTGGTCCAGCAGTTCACCTCGTTGTCTGCAGGTAAGTACCCGGGTGGCTCAGGGAGACCCCAGCACCAAACCCCAATGTTATCCCATACAGTCCGTTTGTGTGTGTGTGTGACAGAGAGAGAGAGAGAGAGAGAGATTATGCAGAGTGTCGGTCCCATTTACTACCCTAGACAGGACAGTCCTGTCTGAGAGAGTCCCCTTGGAGCACAGTCCGACCCACAGGGCTTCCTGTCTGGTTCTGTCTGTTGTCTAACCCCAGAAAGCTCGTTTAGTCATGGGCTTAGCTAACTTCCTGGCTGGGCTGGGGGGTTGAGGGTCCCCCTGCAGTCCCTGGGTAAGGGTCTGGACTTAGATGGCAGACACTAGAGGAAGGAGAGTAGGGGGCACGGGATCTGGAGAGCAGGCAAAATCATGCTGGGAGCAAAACAAAAATTGCTACAAATATAATTGCTGTTTATTAGCCACCTTAATTAAAACAGATTTGCATTTCTATGAGCAGCTCTCAGTCAAGTGGAGAAAAGGTACCAGGACACAGTCAGGTGACTTCTGCTGAGTTTAGGACAGCAAATGGCTTGGGGCTAGGGGAAGCAGGTGTGGGGGACCCTCCACACTCAGATGGCTTTGAGAGTGGACTGAGCCCTCCCTTCCTTCCTCAGATCCAAGAGCTCCAAGAGAGACAAGAAGGGCTGATGTTTTAGGGACCTGCATGGTGCTTTACTTTGCTACTGGGTAGAAAAGTAATGATGCCATAAAACCTTTATCCTTCATTTCCCAGGAACTAGGAATCCCTTGAGGGGTTCTCAGGGTTCTAAAAGCCAGGAGCAAATGCATATGCGTGTGTTGGCTTCTTAAAAGGAAGCAAAAACCAGCAAAAAGGGAATGGGGTTGGAGCCGTCAGTGGGTGGTATGATTTATCCCCCCTCCTGCAGATGCCCAGTTTGAGCCAAATCAGTGGAAGTCTGTGCCAATTTATTCCCCAAAGGACTGCTGCTCTGAGAACCTGGACTCATTCTGGACACTTCCATAGCATCAGAGCCTCCTTCCGCCCAGGCCTAGGCTCCTGCCCACTGGGCTTTGTCCTCCTTTCACCTGCTCTCTGGAAGTGGGAACAGACCTGTGCTCCCCCTGACAGGATCACTTAATCCCTTCAGCTTTTCTCTGCCTGGAAACCTAGGGGAGCTGGTGCTGGAGGGTGGAGGCGGAGGAGGGGCAAAGATGGACGGGCTCAGTACAGGGCCCAGGCTGCGGTGTTTGTCCCCCAGGCCTGTGCTCCCTGGTGCCTTCTCGCCTCGATACCCAATGTCTCAGGCGGCAATAGATGTCCGCTCCTTCTCTAACTCCTTTTCCCCAGAACCCACAATGCTCCTTCAATAGCTTCTGGCTTGGGGTCTCTGGAGGTCACATGTGAGTATGAGGGTCCCCCAGCGGGTCACAGGGCCAGCACAGTGGAGCTAGATGCAGGCACTGGCAGTGCGACTCCCCCGCACCCTCCCATGCAGCTGAGCTCACCGGGCTATGAGCTGAGTGAGTGTCAGACACCGGTGCTGAAAGGAAAAGGCTGCAGCCCGGTTGCCATGGATATGTGCAGGCGAGATCAGATAGCTGTTATTTTTAGCCCTGCAGTGCCAATTTATTGGTGGCATCCTGGGGACGCACGGGAAAGGCAGGAGGGCTCCCGAGGCAGGGCTTTGCCCAGGACAAGTGGCCTGTGCACACTCGGGTCGGGTAGGGTCCCATCCCTCTGGGGCTGCCACCCAGCTGGGGCAGGGAGCTGGCTTAGGGGGCAGCAGAGTGGATGAGGAGGCACCAAGCTGGCTTTAGTTTTCTAGCAAAGGGAGAAGATAGATGAGGTCCTGTGTTTATGTGTGGGGAGGCGGCATCCTGGGTTGGGAGGAAGCTGAAGTCCCCTGGGCTAATTCTAAGAACTCAGCCATGCCTCCTCAGGACCTCCCACCCCCAGACTAGGTCTGTGGCTCTTTGTTCTTGTAGGAGCTTGGAGCCCTGGGGCTCTAATCTTCGAAGGAGCAGGGAGCTCCCATGGGGCCATGACAGTGGCAGGACAGAGGTCAAGGTGGGGGGACCTTTGGAAACAGCAGGGGAATCGAATCATCTGCTTCGGTTTCTGAGGACCCAAGCACCTAGGGTGATGGCAGGATGTCGGAATGCTTATACTGGTGCCACAGCTTCCTGAGTCTACACCCTCATCTGCCTGGTCTGATGGCCCTGCCCTAAATGTTTTATGAGGCAGTCCCCTGTTAACTCCCACCATGAAAACACCCTCCTGCTGCAATTATCCTTATAGGGCCCTGGGACACTTGATCTCATGGACATAGTCACAGGCTGAGTGGTCCTAATGTAGTGGGAGTGGGCTGACTAGGAGAGATGCTCCTTCAGTTCCCACAGGTTGAGGTCATGGGGGGTGGATCAGTAGACATGGGATCTGTGTTGGCTATCCAGTGACCTCTGACTTATTTTCCTGGCCAGGGAAAAATGCACCAACTATTACTCCTAGGGCTGAGACCCCTTGGAAGATAACAAAGGAGGGAGTGACCAGAAAACTCCCCAGGCCCCTCCTCACCTGATAGGGACTCTAAGAGTTGGGCATAGTTGCTGTCATCCCTAGATGGAGATGACAGTAAGGCCCAGGGCCAAGGACAGCCCCTTTGTAGCAATGCCTGGTGACAAAAGAAAGGGTCCCTCTGCCTTCCTCCCTCCCTGGCCTGCCCCAGCAGGTCTTACCGTTGACAGTTAGGGTCACCTCTCGCTCTCCGGCTCCCACACGGGGCACTACAGCCCGGCACACATATTTTCCAGCATCCTCCTGGCGGACGGATTTGAGGGTCAGGGTCTTTTCATTGCTCAGGACCTAGGAGAGTTGGGAGGGTCAGATGCCAAGAGTAGGGGGAGGGCTTGCTGTGGAGAGGCAGGCACCAGCACCTCAGGTGGAGCCAAGGTGGGCAGGGAAGAGGCAGGAGGCTTCCTGACACTCGATGCCCTGAGGGTGGGACAGAGGAGCCCCAGGAAGTGTACGTGCTGTATGTCTGGAGGGGCTACTCCCTGGGAGTAAGACAGGTGGGGGTCCTCCTCTCCCAGGCTGGCCATGGGTGAAATTATCCTACAGACTTCTTTCAGGGTCCCTGACTTGTGTTTGCTGAGTCCTTTTCAGTATCTGTTTGGGAGACAGCTTGGGGTGATGGGAAGAAAGCACTCGGGCATGAGCTGGATCTGAATCTGAACTCTGGCTCAGAGCTGAGCACCTGTGTCTTTGACAATTACTTGTCTCATCAGATGCTCAGCTTCCTTGACTGTATATGGGACATTGACATGTCATGGGATGACCTCACAAGGTCAGTTTTCTCCTGCCTGTTCCTGCTCCCCTGCCCAGGGCTCTTCTTGTCCCTCCTTAGGGACATAGAAGCACATGGGAGAAGGGGGCCTGGCCTAGCCTTGAGGCTAAGGCACGGCTTCACTTGGGGAGAGTTGAACAGCCTTTCAAGTGACCCATGACTCCCTGCTCTTCTTAAAAACTCACAGTAGGGCAGAACTGCCGTGGCTGAGTGCGTCCAGGGTGAGGGGGATGCCTGGGCACCTGGGCCCCTCTCCTCCTTCTGGGCCCTCCTCCCTGTGGCTGACCAGACACTGACCTCCCAGTGTGCCAGAGAGAAGGTCCAGCAAGGCAGCTACCTGCGCTCCACCATCCTCCTGCCCCCGTCAGAGGACCAGGGTCTGAGCTTCGGACTTACCACCCCGGAGCCTCGCTTCATCCAGACGATAGTCAGGGAGGGGTTGCCGGTCCAAGCACAGCTGAAGACGGCATCAGAGCCCAGATCCACCAGCAGGGATTGGGGCTCCGTGGTCATCCGGGGCCCAACTGTGAGGGGAAGGAAGAACTGGCTCCAGTGGGCCAGGAAGCCCTGGGCCCTCCTTCCTGTCCTGCCCCCGCCATTGAACTGGCTTTAACACCTTCTCTCACACTTGAGTCCTCTGCTTAGGCTGGGCCTGGGGTATGCAGTGGGACACAGAAGTGAGGACGAGCCCTCTGTCCCGAGCTCAGCCTCTCGGACCTGCTAAGGTTGCGGGCAGCACAGGCCCTGGGGAGAAGGTGCACAGGCTTCTGTCTGGATTTTCTGCCTAGGGTGTCCCATCCCTCCCCTCTTAACTGATTCCCTCTGACTTGGGAGGGTGGAGGAGGCCCTCATCTCTGTGTGTGGGCAGGGGCTTCCTTCTGCCTGTCACCCCTCCTCCTCCAGCCTCGGCCTCTGCCTTGGTGTGGAGGGCCCTGAGGCACTAGCCCAACCTCCAGGCCCTGAGAGGCCCTCCAGGGTAGGCGTGGGCTGCCTTCCCATTTCAGACACCAGGCCTTGGCTCTATTGCAGCAGCCCAGACCTTGGGTCCACTCCCACACCTCTGGATAAGTGTGGAGAGAGAGCAGGAGCCTCTCTTCCTTCCCGCAGCACAGAGCAGGTGCAACAGTGGGTTTCAGGCCCAGGGCCCAGAGCTGTGACCAGGCGGCCTTACAGTGGTCCTTTCAGTCAGATGGAGACTGAAGCTGAGGTTAGGAGGTGGAGATTGGTCCTTTAGTGCAAAAATGCACCTTCTGTTGTTGAGGCTCTTGGGGTCAAGAGGTGGGTCAGATTAAAAATGTTTGTAGGGCAGTGCCTGTAGCTCAGTGGGTAGGACACCAGCCGCGTACACTTCAGGCTGGCAGGTTTGAATCCAGCCTGGGCCAGCTAAACAACGATGACAACTGCAACAAAAAAATAGCTGGGCATTTTGGCAGGTGCCTGTAGTCCCAGCTACTTAGGAGAATGAGGTAAGGGAATCACTTAAGCCCAGAGTTTGAGGATGCTGTAAGCTGTGATGCCATAGCACTCTACAGAGGGTGACATAGTGGAAAAAAAAGTTTGTAATGTGCTTTTGAGGTTGTAAAGGGCAGGTCACCAGCTCAGGATTATAGTTTTCAGTGCACCCAGCCAACCAGTCCATAGCAGCGGCTGCCAGGGACTTGGGGGCACGCCTGAGAGTCCCTCATTGGGGGCTGGTATGTGGAGGGTGATGGGCTTGGGCAGTGCCAGGTCTCAGTTCTCCCCTGGCACTTACTGTGCGACCTCAGGCCTCCATCTCCTCACCCAGAATATAGGAAGGACAACACCAGCCTGTCATGGACTGTGTTTGTGCCCCTCCCCCAGGTCACATGCTGAGACCCTCACCCCAGTGAGCTGTATTAGGATGTGGGGTCTTTGGGTAGGGCCCTCCTGATGGATTGGGACTTTTATAAGAAAGAAGTGACCCAGGAGATCTGGCTTCCTCCCTGCCCCTCTCTGCCACGTGAGGACACAGCAAGAAGGCGGCTTTCTGCAAGCCAGGAAGAGAGCCCTCCTGGGAACTAGGGTGCTGGCACCCTGATTTCTGTTGTTCAGGCTACTCAGTCTATGGCGATTTGTCACAGCAGCCTAAGCTGAGGCACTGCCTCACTGGGTCAATATGGGGATCAAAATAAACATGAAACACCACACAAGGATGTGTTTTGTGAAGCACCAGGTGATATGCCTGGCAGGCACGATGGTGCCGGTGTGAAGCTGGAGGCGCTGTTGTGTGCAGGGCATCTGGCCAGGGTTTCTCCAGCCCTGAGCAGAGACCACGTGGTGCCTGCTCACCCAGGGGCCCCAAGTCATGCACTTACAGTAGACATCAACTGTGCGGCTGAGGTTGGTGCTGCCCAGGGCGTTGGTCACCTCACAAGAGACAGGTTCTGAGAAGTATGTGTGGTCCACAGTGGTCCTGTACACTTCTCCAGATGCCTCCTTGATGATCTGGCCTCGCTTGGCCCACCTGCAACAGAAGTCCAGAGGCTGGTGTGGACCTCAAACGGCCAGGTGAGGACCAGGGGAGGTCCCCATCAAAGGGTACTTCTGGGCTTGGGAGGAGTTGGTTTTCCTCCCACGCAGGCTTTGAGCAGTGGTCACCAGGAAATCAGTGGCCCTTGATGAGGAAGTTATTGCAGAGGGAGGTAGGTTGATTATCCAGCTAGATGGTAGAAAGTCCAACTGTTGGCCATCACATGGCTGCCTGCTCTGAGCTGCAGCGTGGGCCCTGCCCGGGCCATGCTGAATCTAGAACTCAGAGGTTCGGGTCAAATGGTGCATGCCCACATAAATGCACATGCGAGCACTTGCACACACACAGAAGTGAGTCTCCAGGAAGCTCGGTTTCCAGATGAGGCAAGATGCTATAGGAGAATTGAGACGTAGGTCTCCTCTCCTGACCAGGTGGTAGGAATGCCAGCAATCTGTTAGGAGGAGAGGTGCTGGTCACTGGGCCTGACGGCCCCCTTCCCACTTGGTCAGCTCCCTCAGCTCTCTGTCCTGGTACCCTCCCACCTAGTGCAGGTCCCTCATGGGGGGTCCTCACTCCTGCAAGTCCTTTCAGCCTCCCTTCCAGGGTGGCAGTTGCTCTATTCCAGCCCAGCCTCTGCCCTCCCAACCTAGCCTCACCCTGTAGAGGTGGTGGCTCTACCAGCTTGGGTTTGTGGGGGGAGGCAGGTAGGAAGGTTCTTGCACTAGCCAGTCAGTGCCACACTGGAGGGGAGACTGAACAGCCTTGGGCTGGGCTTGGTTTTGGCCGTGGGGCACCATCCCCTCGTTGTCCCAGCGACCCAGCAACCTGCAGAACCCTGTAGGGTCCTGTGCGCTCATACATGCAAGTACGAGCATGTAGGTGCGTGGGAAGGTGGGGCTTTCCTTTCCTCACACCTCCCACAGCGAGAGTTCTCCGTTTCCTTGCTTCAGCCCCACTGTGGACAACACTCACTTGAAGTCACAGGACTTCTGACAGGTCCCTCCCACTGCTGTGGGGAGTTCTGTCTTTGCAAAGCTGGAGAGGCTCAGCGGCCTCTCAAGTGTCACCTGCAGTCCCGCTCCCTGTCCCACCTCCCTCTCCTGCCCCTCCCTCCATCCAGACAGCCACTGCTCCTGTCATGCTGAGCACCTGGGCTGCCTGTGGAGCTATTATTGAGCATTAATATTGAGTAATTATTAAGAACACGATTAATAATAACAATTATAGTTTAACTACACAGCAAACTATAGCTCCTGGAGAGCTTAAGGAGCTTCCCAACAAAACATGATGAGTTATTCATGAGTCACTTCAATTTCCAACTTTAATTTAATGACCAGACTTAATAGTCAGGCCAGCCCCTGCCTGAGGCAGATGAATTCAGCTGCAGGAACAGTTGGGGCTCTGGGTCCAGCCACAATTCCTTCCTCCTGCTGCAGGAGGGGGCCCAGGCTTCAGGAGCTGCTGGGCTGGGGTGGTTTTGGGCCCTGTGAGCTGGTTCTGATGGGGAGGTCTGATTTGGGTCTTCTTCAGGGTCTCTGGGTAAGGGGGGTTTCTCCCCTCTCTGTGGCTGTCACCAGAAAAGTCATGAAGGGTGGTGGCCCTGCCTGGCCTGCTCAGCCAAGTCAGCAGGATGACTGCAAGGTGAGTCGCAGGCCTAGAACCTGGTGTTCCCGGTGCCACGGGTCCCCTCCCCTCGGACCTGGCTGGTGGCAAGGGAGCCAGAGAAGAGACACCCAGAGGACAGGACTTGGGCTGGCTGGGGACACCTCATCATGGCCCCAGCAGATGGTGCTACCTGAGCCCTCCCCTGGGCAGCCCCTGCCCTCAGTTTTTCCAGGCCTAGTTCTTCCTGTGCAGGAAGGGGGTGCAGGAAGGGTTCTCTGACCATCCTTCCCCAGGGTCACAGGCTGGGTCCTCAGGATCCCTGAGAGCCCCCTGCTCACGCCTCTCAGCCAGTCCTTCCTCCCCATTCCCTCCCCCCCTCGGGGGGGTCCCTTCCAGAGGTGCGGAGGCTCAAACCACAGCCTCCAAACAGTCGGCTGAAGGGTGAGGGGCGGAGAGCACTCTCGCTGTGTGTCCTGATGGTCTTTCCTCTCTCCAGTCCCCTCCCCTGTCTCCCCTGTGGCTGCCATCCCCTTTCCCAGCCCCTGTAAAATGGAGTCAGCCTACTCCTGTCCAGGTCAACATCTAGTTTGGTAAGAGGATTAATTATTTATGTCAGGGCCTCAGGAGGCCTGTTGTGTAAGGACCAGCAGGTCATCCTCACAAAGCGCCCATACTGCTGTCTGCAGGGGGTAGCCACAGGCCCTCCGAGGAGCAGCCCCATGCTCCTGCTGCTGTGGGGCCCCTGGGGCATTGAAGGGGCAGTTCCAGGCCCCCTATCTCCCCTTTTGGCTGCTGCGGTGCATGGGGCATATCTCTCATTTCAGAGAATGCAGCCTCTTAGGTGGAACAGGGAGTAAGCAATCAAGATAAATGGGGGTAAAGAAACAGTTTCCTGAACCTTGTCAAAGTCGGTTGGGAGACAGGTGCTTTTATGCAATGAGATCTGCTTACAGGATTTGCTCTTGGACCAGGTCACCTCCAGAACAAGCACCTGGCTGCCTGCTGAGACCTTGCCAGATGGAAGGGTTTCAGATGTGGGTGGATCGACTCCTTTCCCAGGCTACTCCAATTCCCCCACATTCACCTGGGGGACAGAGGGCTCCCCCAAACCTCTGGAACCCTGGGGGGACTGGCCCTTCACTGACACAGTTTTGGGGTCCTGGTTAGTCAAAGGACAGAAGGGAAGGTGGCTGGTGCAGGAGCCCTGACAAGGGAGGGACTGACTGAGCCTGTGAGCTCTGGGGAGGACAGAGGGAGTGGCCCCTATGGGGTCCCCCAGCCTAGGAACCTGAAGGCTCTCTGCTTGCTCACATATTAGCTCTTTAGCATGAAAAAAACAAGCTCCAGAACCACAGAGAAGTCGCTATGGCCTGTTAACTCACTTCACCTGGACGCGACTGCTGCTACCATTTTCCACACATGATTCACCAGGGCTGCTTCCCGGGCGCAGTCCCACCTCCTCCTCCTCTTCTTCTTGCCACTATCCCACTTCCCCGAGGATCAGGTCTGCAGCAGGTGTTCTGGGTGTGTGCGGAGCCTGTCCTGGGCAGAGGCTGCCAGTCCTGGGCTGTGCCACCCTGCTAGTCTGCAGGTGACTTGGGGCCTGACAGTGAGGGGCACTGGGTGTGGGAGGTTCTGTTCCCTCGTCTCTGGGGGCAGCTGGGAGGGTGAATGGGGTGTTGGTGTGTGTAAGGGCGGCCCTGAGGAGCTGGGCATGTGGTGTTCACAGTGGGGCTTGGAGTGGAGGAGAGAAGCTGACCTCATATGGAGAAGCCTGGGCCTGGCAGGTGCAGGGGAGGTGCCCAGAGAAATGGCATCTCCCTGGGCTTTCCTCCTGCATCTTTTGTCACTCTTAAATGGATGCCAGCCCCAGCCAAAGCAGACATTCCCCTGGACCTGACTGGGCCGTGTGGCTCCAGGGAGCCTGATGTCCTGGGCTTGGAAGGGAGCCTGGAGGTCATGTGACTTTTCCAGTCAGTCCAGTGAATGGTTGAACTAGATGGACAGATGGTTTCCTACTATTTTAAAATACCCCCAGGGAGAGGCTCTTTGCCTTCCTGGGCTTCTGGTGCCAGTGCTGCCAGTTGTCCGGCTATAGGGTGCACCCCCTGTGTCCAGCCTGAGCCTCTGCCGCCTCCTGGTCCATTGCTGGAACCTCCCCTCCCTCTTCCCCACTCCCCTGGGCCAGCTTATTTCCTAGTTCAGGGCCAGGAGCATCCTTGGCATAAGTATCCCAGGTTTGCACAGAGGTGGCCTTGTGCATCCCGTCCAGTCTGGGCTGGAGGAGGACATGGGGGCAGTAAGGTGGCCAGTCCCACATGCACCTGAAAGGAGGCAAGTTCCTGAGTCCTCCCTGAGCACTCCAGGGTCACTTAGTCCCCTGGATCTAGAGGCACATGCAGGGAGGCGCCAGAGGAGCAGCTGTGTTTGCTCACTCAGCCAGACACATTAAGGACTGTCTAGCTTACGCCAGGGGCATGCTACCAGCTACGTCCTCTGCAATGACATCATAGCTCCTGCCTTCAAGAAGCCTCATCAAGAGGCAGAGACAGGCACGCAGAGAACAGTGGTGCTGTCATCAGTGTTGTGAGCAAGGGACACTCCCAGGTGCCTGCAGGACAGCTGGCTCTCCCAGCAACCCTGACCTTCCCAGGGAACCCAGGCTCTGACCTTGCTGGCTCTCAGGGGCAGCTTTCTGCTTCTTGTCAGAAACAAGGAAAATGAGCTTCTCTAGAAGGGGGGTGGGCTGCGCTGCCCCCACAGGAGTGTTTGCAACCCAAGGGGGCTCCAGCAGATACCTGCTGTGAGCCAGATAGCACTGCAGCCCTGCCAGTGACATCCCCTCAGCCTGCCCAGGGTGGGGCCGATGGCTCTCACCTGTACTGGGTGACCGCTGGGTTGGCCTTTGCAGAGCAGTGGAAAGTGACGACATTGTCCTCCAGCACTGGCTGCGGCTCCACTGACAGGTTGACAAGTGGGGGGTCTGTGGGGAGAGGACAGTCACTTGTAGGCCAGAAAGAGAATGGGCAGGGAGACTCCAGGGACAAGAGGATAAGGGTCAGAGATTAGATTCCACCACCAGGGACCCTCAGACCTAGCACTATCCTGTGTGTGTGTGTGTGTGTGTGAGGGGGTGGGGCAGAGGAGGCTGCTGCTGTCCCTGGAGGGGCCTGATCCAGACAGTTCTGGGGTGGCCTCGGGGCCCTCTGTGAACTCCAGGCCTGCTGTCCACAAGGACTCCAGCCAGGAAATATGGCTACCTGGCCCCAGCATGTGCCTGTCCTCCAGCTCTTGGGCTCTAAAGACCATTCTAGGGAGGAGAGGCGGGAAGGGGGTGGGGAGCATGGACACCCCCACCATCTTTGAAATGTCTGTTGTTTATTATCCCTCTGTGTAAAGATTCTGAGCATCTGTTAACCTTTAGCAGTAGTTATACCCTTTCACCAGCCTGATCATCTTGCTCAGCCTGACCGGTGTCACAGGACCTCCATTCTGGGCAGGGCTCCCTTTCTCATTTCCATGATAAGAAGCCAGACTCTGAGGAGCTGAATGGCATGAGGGGAGGAGACAGAGAGAGGGAGAGACAGGGATGGAAACCAGAGACACAGAGACATATAGACACTTAGCCGAAGGGGCAGGAGGTTGGCAGAGAGGAAGAGAGGAGAGTGCTGGGGGGCACTGAGGAAGAGAGAGAGAGAGAGAAAGTTCAGAAAGATCAGAGAGAGAGATCAGAGAGAGAGAGAGAAATATCAGAGAGAGAGAGGTCGGACAGAGAGAGAGATCAGAGAGAGAGAGAGAGAAAGTTCAGAAAGATAGATCAGAGAGAGAGATCGAGGGAGAGAGAGATCAGAGAGAGAGAGAGAAATATCAGAGAGAGAGATAAATATCAGAGAGAGAGATCAGAAAGAGAGATCGGAGAGACAAATATCAGAGAGAGATAAATATCGGAGAGAGAGATAAATATCAGAGAGAGAGAAAGTTCAGAAAGAGAGAGATAAATATCAGAGAGAGAGAGAAAGTTCAGAAAGAGAGAGAGATTGGAGAGAGAGAAATATCAGAGAGAGACAAATATCAGAGAGAGAGATAAATATCAGAGAGAGAGAGAAAGTTCAGAAAGAGAGAGATCAGAAAGAGACAAATAGCAGAGAGAGAGAGAGAGACAGAGATCAGAGAGAGAGATCAGAGAGAGTTCAGAGAGAGAGAGAAAGTTCAGAAAGAGAGAGATTGGAGAGAGAGAGAAATATCAGAGAGAGAGAGAGATATCAGAGAGAGACAAACATCAGAGAGAGAGAGATCAGACAGAGAGAAATATCAGAGAGAGTCAAATAACAGAGAGAGAGACAGATCAGAGAGAGAGATAAATATCAGAGAGAGAGAGATATCAGAGAGAGAGAAGTATCAGAGAGACACAGAGACAGCGATAGCAGACAGACAGACGCACGAAGACGTGAGGGAGGGAGACAGACTCACAGATCCAGACGTGCAGGGAGAGTGAGAAGGAGGCCGCGGCCTAGAGAAGCGGAGAGCAGAGTGATGGAAAGGGCCAGAGAGGCTGACGCGGAGACTGACATGTACACAGAGACAGATAGTCAGACCAGGGTTTTAGACAGAAGGCAGACATGACCCAGGAAGCCAGCACACACGGAGAGAAAATGACACCGTGTTGGGGAGAAAGACCAGTCCAATAAGCAGAACAGAGAAACCAGGGAGAACAGAACTGTGAAATGCGAAGGTGGAGCTCGAGGTCTGCAGCAGAGACAGAGGGGTGGCCAGCAGCCCGGGTGGCCTGGCATCGGCCTGGCCCAGCTGAGCTCAGGGACGGCAGGTTGCTGATGTCACTCTGCTGCTTGGCATCCCCCGGAATCCACACGGAGGGAGGGAGAGGAGCCCTCCCTGTCCTGTCCAGCTGACGTAGGAGGGCAGCCTGGACCTGAGGGTCCAGCCAAGGCCAGACCCCACCAATAAGCAGAGGAGATTGCTAGAAGCTCAGGAGGACTTTCAAGGGGTTCAGCCCATCTTTTATAAAAGAAGTAAGGAAGCCAGTTTCTCAGAGGGAGGAAGAATCTGACCCAGGAGGAGCACTGCAGAGGGCTTGAGACTCTACCTGCCTGTCTGAGCTCCTGGCTGAGACCTCGGGGAGTCATGCCCAGCCTTGCAGCTGTGGCCCAAGACTGTCCTGCCTTGGAGTTGGAACCGTTTGGCTGCTCGGTCACCCTCTGCTGGCTGGTGCTCAGGATGGACAGGGCCTGGGCCAGGGTGATGGGCTTGGGGCTGCGCTGGTGTCTGTTTCCTGAGCAGCAGGTAGCTGACTATACCAGGGAGCCCATCTTCCCCATATATCTGCTAGTTGCAAATGGGGAACTACAATCCAGAAGCAGCTCTGCTGGTGCAGCCAGCCTGCTGCCCCTTCCTAGAGAATTACTAGGGAGGTGACAGGTTTCTCAGTGATCTCAATCTTGGCTTCTAAAGCATAATTCAAGTGGTCATGAAGATGTGACGTATATGACGAGGAGCAGCCAGGAGATGTCCCCCCAAAACCTCCCAGAAGAGCTGCAACCACTTCAAACTCCACAGCCTCCCACCAGCTTCCAGGCTGAGAGTCCCAGCTCTCTCTATATGCAGGGCTCACAGGCTAAGGTGGGATCCTTCCTGGAGACCATGGGTTCCCAGGGAGGAGGTTGCACCTTGCTGGGGCAGAAGTGTGTCCTGAGGCATAGGAACTTGGGAACTTCCGTCTGGATCCCAACATGTGGCTGGTGCATGTCCACACACTGTGATGTTCACTGTTGCCAGGTGGAGCCCTCCACTCAACTCTTGTTTAAGGAAGTGCCAGTTTGATAGACTCTGGAGCTCTGCCACAGAGCTGAGGGGGCTGCTCTGGGGGCGTGCCCCTCACCTGTGTGTCCTCTGACAAGTGACAGAGCTTCGGGAGGCAGGGAGCCAGAGCGTACATGGTGGAGGCCCTTCTAACTGCCTGGCACACACATCTGCCACTGTCAGGTCACCCCGACAGGCCCCTCTTCTGCGCCTTCCCTCGAATCGCCCTTGCTCCTGTCCTGAAGGGCCTCAGGAGGGCTCCACACTCACCCAGACTAGAGGTGCCCGGGCCTCTCTCAGCCCTCCTCTCCTCTGGACAGACCAAGGTTTGTTGAGTTGCAGTGGCACGAACAGTTTATGTCACATCCAACCACTAAACATGACTTTAACCTCATCTGTGATGTCAGCTACATGGCTGGTAGGAGGACAACTGTGACGGGGCTGGTGGGACTGAGCTCTTAGTGGACAGCGGCCGCAGCTCATCTGTCCATGCTTAAGTCAATGCCCCGTGTGTGCGTGCATGTGTGTGCACGCGGGTGTGCATTTGTGCATGTGTGTGAATGTGCGTGTGTGTGTGTGTGTGCATATTTTGGGGGGAAGTATGTTGAGGAGGGGGTTGAGGAAGAGAGACGCTTCACGACTCAGTGATTTTATAGCACATCCATTTGGAACTTGGCATCTGGACACAGAGCCCAGATGTGGGAGGCTTTGCGGGCGTTACGCTTCCTCTCCCATTACTCAGTCTGGGGGCTTTGTCTTCCGTTGGGTAACACATAAAGACCAAGGGAAACAAACAACAAATGTGCTTTTGCTGAGTCTGGATGCTTCTTGGTTGATTGAGAAAATGAGCAGGTTTATAAAGGCAGCTCTGAGGCAGCCCATGGTGTCCACAGTAAGCAGTTTAACACTTACTGAGTGAGCAAATGGGTCTGTGGAGGAGAGAGAAGAGAGACAGGGGAGAAGGGGGGAGGGGAAGGAGTGGAGGAGAGGACGGGCGGGGGAGGGAGGAATGGGGGGAAGAGGGAGGCAAAATTCCACATGCTTCGCCTGGCAGGCACCTAGAAACACCTTCAGCCTAGGTGAGACAGAGGTTGGACAAACAGATGGAGACCTCTCCCCTGCCAGGGCTGTGGGGACACCAGGGAGGGGTGGCCACACACCTGTGACTGTGGGTCCTGGCAGCAGCTGACAGGTGTAGAGTGCCTAATGCATCAGACACTGTGCTATGGGATGGACACAAATAATTTTCATTTAATTCTCACAGCAGCATTATTGTTATACCTCCATGCATAGATAGGTTCACTAGCCAAATCAGTGTCACCCAATAAGTGGCAGAGCCAGAATTCACAGTAGGAGAAATGTGGTGGCCAAAACTACTGTCCTGTACTGCCTTGGATAGGGCTGAGCTAGGAACCAGGCAGCAGTTCCAAGCCTCACCCTGACCTCGTTCCAGATGCCTCCCTCCTAATGTGGTTGGGATGTCCTTGGAAAGGAAGCCGGAAAGAGCCCAGAAACCTGGCAAGGCCCAGTGCCCTCCTAGGACATGATTCTGTGGCAAATTGACCCTTTGTTGGTGTTGAGAGCACAGGTGGGCTGCTGTGAGGTGGGGACTTTCTTCCTGTCAGGAGAGCTTCTCCTGGGGTGAGGCAGAGTGTCCTGGAGCAGCAGCTCTGCCTCTTCCTGCCCTCTCCCCTGCACACACTGAGGGCCCTTCCTCCAGTCCTCACTCAGCAGGAGCCCTGGCCAGGCCTGGAGCCAGCCTGGTGTGGGGCCCGTGCGTCTGTCAGACTCTAGACACTGAGTGGGGCCTCCGCTCTCTGGCTGCCAAGATGGGCTTGCAGAACCCTAAAACTCAGCATCTCTGGAGTCCAGGTCTCAGGAGAGCCATGTGGAGCCCAGGGCCCAGGAGCGCAGATGACCCAGGGCTGTTAGACGTGCACTTAAATGCATTTGATTTTAAAATGAGTAGAATGCTAAGGAGAGTTTGAATGTAGCCTGTGGCTCCAGCCTTGTGATTTGGAGCTCAAGACCAAAGGGGACACCAGGACACAGTAGCTTCCTGCTCTGTGGGGGAGGGGAGGATCTGAGTGCTGGTACATTCAGTTTACTGACCCAGTCCTGGGGTGAGGCCTCTAGAACCACCTTGTTGAGTGAGCTTCTTGGTACTTTGATGCTGGCAGGCATCTTAGGTACACTTTGGGGAGGAATTTAAAGGCCTCTTTTAGGTGGCTCTTGGGATGTGATGCTGTAAACCTTTAAGGCATTGTTATTGTTAATATGAACCGCAGTGACTGAATCCACTGAGTCCACTAGGGACAGGCCCCACGGGGTGCAGAGGCATCTTGCTGGGGAGCTCTGCAAAGCTGCCTACATTGGAGACCCCTGTGAGCAACTCAGTCAATAGTCTGGTGCCTCAGTTTCCCCAGATACTCCTCCAAGCATTTGTAAAGATTAAATGTGAAAATGAATGTAAAGTGTGCGCTAAATATCACCCTTCCTTCCCTTCCTCCTGTCCCCTTGGCCCACCTTCGTGAGGGTGGCCAACATCTGTCTATGAGGCACAGTGCTCCGTGCCCATCCTGGGGCCTGAGGGCCCGTCACTCCAGCCTCTCCACTCCTGCTTCCTCTGAGGGTCTAGTGGACGCTTGATTGTCTACAGGTGTCAAACTGTGGCTTAAAAGATGTCCCTTGCAGAAGACCCTCGTCTGCCAAGTTGCTTCCCAGGATGATGAGAAAGACAAGAGTCTTTTGTGTGTGTGCCTGCTGGCATACACAGACCAGCCAATCCATAGAGCTGACCAAGCCCTGTCTCCTGGTGGCTGGAGCAGGTTGTAGGGTGTTTCCCACCCTGGCCTGGCAGGCCAGGTGGGGCCGCTCATACTCACGCTGGATATCAATGGTGACTGAGGTCTCCTTCCCGCCAGGGATGGCTTTGTTGGTGGCACGGCACACGATGCTCTGGCCGTTCTCCACGTCACCAGGGGAGATGAAGAGGGTGCTGACGATGCTCTCACGCTTGCCATCCCTGAGCAGGGTCTGGGGGAGGGGGAGAGGGAGAGAAAGCTCCCGTCACTTGCTGCAGCTGTGATGGCTGGCACGGGTGCTCCAGGTCAGAAAAAAGAAGGGAGGGTTGTGGGTGGAGGGGGGGGAGTCTGCTCAGAAGACTACAGAAGACAGGGGAGGGTTTGCAGCAGCAGGAGCTGGTGGCCCCTGACAAGATCAGTGAGCAGAGGGTGTGTTTGGGGTATGAGAGTAAGGTCAGGGTAGGGGGTGATGTGGACAGGATCAGTGCACGCTGACCTTTGATTATTTACCTACATAAATCCTTTCAACTTCCCAAATCATGTTCTCCTTATAGCCACAGCAGGACAGATGCCACTATCTCACATTTGAAACAGTGAGAGAGCAGGGGAGAGGGATGGAGGCCATGGGGCTTGACAATGCTCAACTTCAAGTCGGTGGTGAAATAAACAAGCACTAGGGTCTTCCTGTAGGCTGAATAGCATCCCCTTAATTCTTGACCAGAATGTGACCTTTTTTGGAAGCAGGGTCTTCGTGGATTAGTTAATTGGTTAGTAATTAGTTAAGACTGTCTAGCTGAGATCATCCTGGATTTAAAGTGGGCCATAAACCAAATGCCTGGTGGGTTTTTCAGAAGAGAAGACACAGAGGAGGCAGCTCTGTGAAGATGGAGGCAGAGAGTGACATGAAGCTGCCACAAGCCAAGGGTGCCGGGAGCCCTGCAGAGCTGGGAGAGGCAGGAAGGGTTCTTCCTGAAGCCTATGAAGGGCATGCGCCCTGCGACAGCTTGACTCGGATTGCTGGCCTCTGCAACGGACCCCAGGAGAGCATGAATTCCTGTTGTTTAAGCACGAGGATATGGTCCTTCACTGTGGCTAACACATATCCTAGACCACTGGCCCTCACTGCACCATGGTGCCATTCTGTACCCAGCCCCCATACGGCTGCTTCCCCATCACTCAGCGTCTGCTGTGCGGTAGGGGTGGGGGGCACGTCCAGGTTGGGATTGAAGTCTGTCTAGTACTCTGAGACTTTTGGTCTCAGGAAGGGACTTCATGCCGTCTAGGGAAGGGGTACCGGATACAGTCCTCTTTTGCCCCGAGACTGCAGTCCCTTGAAACTTCCCACGCAGTAACAAGGGCCCTGGAAGGGAGGGAACATTACCTCTATTTAGCAAAGAGAAAACTGAGTTCAAAGTGAGTCAGGAACTTGCTGGGTGCAGCTCGGATTTGCATTTAAGAATGGGTGAGCCCTGAGCCATGATAGCTCATGGAGATGCTGGTGTGTGGGTCTCGCTAGCTTGGCAGTGCAGGCAGGAAGAACAGGGGTGATTAAGTAGCCTTTAAGGTCACTGAGCTTGTTAGCAGCAACATCTAGGCTGCTTTGTGGGTCCTCAGTCCAACCTAGTTTCTCAACAAGGGGCAAAAACTTGTGCCTCAGAAGAACAGGGCCTGTTCCAGAAGGTCACACCCTGCTCTAGAGATAGTCACAGGAGCCCTGGGACTTGGGGTGCTGGGCCTGTGCTGGGCAGAGGAGCCCTCCCAGAGTGATGGGTCCAGACCCCAAAAGCCAAGAGGCCCGAGACTCAGGGGGGGGCAGGTGCTAGACCAGAGGTGGCAAAAGCGGGTAGGGGTATAGTTGGGCCCCCAAACTGGAGCCAGAGTATGAGGGAACTGTAGCCAGCACCACGTTACCAGTGTTACCAGTGGGCTGTGCTCAGCTCAGCTAGGCGCCCTGCGGCAGACCTCAGTGTCTATAAATAGCCAAGGAATAATAAGAACAATTTCCTGGATGAAAATAAGACCCAGGTAGGACGAGGGGAGATGAGGAGGGGGCTCAGTATTATTCTTTCCATCTCCTTTATTTTTCCTGGTGCTAACAAGGGGACATTTACATATGCTTGACTCTGCTGGGAACCTCTCCAATGGGTAGGCTCTGGGCGGTGGAGGGAGAGGGCTCTGTGGGTGCCACTGGAGGGGAGCAGGGCCTGGCTCTAATTAGACCCTCTGCCTGCTCCCCTCCTCCCTGCACTCAGCGTGCTTCTCTGCCTCGGAATGATGATTAACGACATATTTACTGGGTCCGGGCGTGTGCTTTTCTGGGAAATAAAAATTCTGGTTCAAGTTGTTTGTGCCACCCAATTAGAGAAAAAGGGAGATGTGTTCATTAAACAAGGCAAGAGCCAGGAGCAGGCAGGAGCCCCAGTGCCACCCCCCAGGGAGGCCCTAGCACAGTGCCTGGCCCCTGCTGTGGGACCCACACCCTGGGCAGCGGGTATCCCAGGGAAGGGTCTGGAGGCTGCAGGGGGGAGGGTGAAGCACTGGGTGGGGGGCACGGGGGTTAGTTGATGTTCTCCTTTTCCTTTCCCTTATTCCTTTCTGATCTCATCTTTCCTTCCTTCTTCTCTTTTCTCTTGCATCATTCCTCTTGTATTAGTCTCCCCAGTCCTCACTTCTGGACCTTGTAGCCTTGGCCTTGAAGGAGGCCTTCACTATCCAGGAAGCTCAACATTCATGGTTCTCCGGTCCTCACCACAGCCTCCCCTGCCCACCCCTTTCCCTCTCGCTTCCTTTTAGTGCACATGGCTCTAGGAACAACACCATGGGCATCACTGCCCCCAGCTCCTGCGTCAGAGCCCTCCACCAGCATGTGAAGCCACTCTGGAGGGGAAGTGAGCCCCACGTTTTGGGGGCCACCAACTCTGAGGCCTTCCTCCAGCCCAGTGGGCACTGTGTTGCCGGACCTGAGCCTCCAGGCCTCCCAGGCTGCTCATGTGACCGTGATGGTGGCTCTAGGTCCCCCAGGGGCGCAGGCATAATGCAGCGGTGTGTACATGTCATGTGTGCAGGAATGAGTACCCACACGAGCCTCCACAGAGCAGTTCCCACCCCTTCCTTGTCCTGTCCATGTACGTTCACAGGCCAGAGGCCACTGACTGCCCCCTTGCCTGTGGGCCCTGGCTCCTCCCTGAGTGCTGCCTGCTCCGGGGCTGCTAGGGTCTGTGCAACAGCCCCACTGCCCCATCACTGAGAGCTGGGAGCCAGCGTCCATCTCTGATTTTCCAACAGTGGCTTGGCAGGCTGGGGACAGAGGGTACCCTCGGTGCAGTTGTCCAGTGTGGGAGGGCGGCTGTTCTGTTCTTTCCAAACACCCCGGGACCCCAGCTGGGCAGTGGGGAGCAGGCTGAGCCCTCAGAGAAGGGGAGCCTGGAGGGAATGCAGTGGGTGGGTGCCCTAACCCTAGAGCTAAATATGGCTTGCTCATTGATATGCAAACCACCTGGGAAGGCCTTGAGCAGGCCTGATTGCCTGGCAACCCGGCCAGCTCTGTTTTTTTTTAAATCATCACTCTGTTTCTCCCTTTTTATAACTTCTTGAGGATCCAAGTGGGCCTCATGTCACCTTGATTGAATAAGGGATGGTTGAATCCCCTCTGTGGCCTGAGTTGGACAGGTGGAGTGTAGGGCAACAGGGTGACTAGTGGGGAGCAGGGCCCTGGAGTGTGAGCCCTCTTGCCTTTCTGAGCAGGTCTCCTGGGCGCCTCTTAGCACCGGTGATGGGTGGGTTAGCGGCCTAAAGATGAGGAAGGGGAGAGGTAGGTCTGGAGGGCAAGAGGCCCCAAGGTGGACAAGGGCTGGACTGTGCATGCTAAGACTGACTGGCCTCCTGCCAGGCCCGACCCCCTCCCTGGGGAGTAGTGGGTGGGGCACGAAGGGGGCTTCCTGGGCCCACCCATGCTCTCTTCTCTCCCCTTCCCTGCCCCTCCTTGAGGACTTGTGGGCATCCCATGTCATGTGGCCCCATTGTGAGCCAGGCCCAGAGACACGTGAGGAATAAGAGAGGACACCACTGTCCTCAGATGGCCCAGCACTGGGTGTCCAGGAAGATACTTGGAGGGAGGCCTTTCTTTGCTCGTGCCCCTGGGCCAGACACCCTTGGAGCCCACCCAGCAGTGCGGCCTACCCCAGCACCTAGGTGCAGTAGCAGAAGCATTGGCAGCCTGTGCTAGGGGAGGGCTGGAGGGTGGAGGGGCCTAGTGTCCTCCCGGAGGACGCATGGGGGAGCAGCAGTGAGAAGTGCTGACTGGTATTCTGGCGACCTGAGACCCAGGGCCCTTTTTATTTTATTTATTTATCTTTTGAGACACAGTCTCACTACGTTGCCCTTGGTAGAGTGCTGTGGAGTCACAGCTCACAGCAACCTCAAACTCTTGGGCTTAAGTGATTCTCTTGCCTCAGCCTCCCAAATAGTTGGGACTATAGGTGCCTGCCACAACACTCGGCTATTTTGTTGTTGCAGTTGTCGTTGTTGTTTAGCTGGCCCAGGTGGGTTTGAACCCACCAGCCTCAGTGCCTGTGCTGGCGCCATAACCACTGTGCTATGGGCACTGAGCCTGGGGTTCTTTTTAATGAAATAGCCATGTGACCTCTGGGGCAGGGGAACTGCAGTTTTAGCTAACATTGATCAAGGCCTCACCCCATGCCCCGCTTTTTACAGGCACCTTCAGTGCATAATTCCTTCTAAGTCACGCACTTGACAGGTGCCCGTGATAAGGACCATCCCTGTTTTGCAGCTGAGGAAACCAAGGCAGAGATATTAAGTCAATATAATACGTGATGGAGCTCAGGCTTGAACCCAGGTCTGTAGGACCATGTGGCCTGCCCTGATGTGACAATGACATCCTCTTCTAGAAGGTGCAGTGGACCCATGAAGATCCAGCGGGGGCATGCAACACTCCTGACAGCCACTGCATCGCGTACTGTGCTGGGCGAGCTTCTGCTCTAGCCTCACACTTGCTCTCCAAGTGGGCCCTGCTGTGGCTTCCACTGCACAAATGAGGTGCTGAGGGACTGCAAGGTTAGGTCACAGCTGGGAGGATTTGAAGCCTGGATTTAAATCGGGCTGTCCAGTTGTGAGGTGCATAGACCTCACAACCCACCACGTGGCAGGTGACAGATGTGGAGGGCTGCAGACTCCAGGGCTGCCAGGGCTGACTGTGGGTCTTTCTGTGGAGCTGGAGCCCTCTGATCACATGTGCACCCGTGCATGCGCTCAGCCTCCCTCCTCTGCTCTTCTCCATGCACATCCCAGCCAGGGCTACCCTGCCTGTGGGCATCTGAAGAGGGGTCTGGCCTGTGATCATGGTTCTTTCATTCCTGGGGATACAGGGAGCCTGGGTTGGGCCCTGGGGAAGGGTGGGCTCTGACAGCCCCCACAGGGGCTTCCCGATTGCTCACCCTTCTCAACATGCTGTGGGTCATACACCTTCAGCTTGTCAGAGCTGAAGGCACCTTTCCAGAGTGTCTGACCCAATATTTGCAGACAAGGGGCCGGAGGCCCAGGGAGAGAGCTGCCTGAGGGAACACAGGCTCAGGCTGCCCATGCTGCCCCTTTTGGAGCACCAGAAGTGCGGACACGTGGGGCAGAGGGTGGACTGGGTAGTTTAAATAGTATCCATGGGCTCTGGGCTAAAGGGGTGCCTGTAGTTTTCTGATGTGTGGCCTTGGGGAGATTTGGGAGGGTCTGATGAAAGGAGGCTGTGGAGCCTGGATGTCAAAGGCATGCTTGCAGGCAAATAGTTTGCTGTCTTTAGGAATTAGTAAGCTCTGGTCTCTCCCTGGGTCTACAAGGCCCCAAGATGTCAAAGCATCATAAAATACAGAAAATAAAAAACATGATTAGTACAGGGGCCGTTCTGGGGCACTTCCAGCCTATGGCATGCTGGAATTAGAGAAAAGCATTTAATTCACAGCCTATGGCATGTGAATTAGAGAAAAGCTCTCCTTGGTACCCACAGCAGCCCTGCCTGGCCCCTGAACCAGGCGCCTTGAGTAGGGTGGGACATGAGTTACCTCACCTGGCAGTCCTGGAAAGGAGGCCAGATTAAGCAAATAAAAACAAAGCAGGGACAGTTAAATTTGAATTTCAGACAATGATAATTTTTTGTTTAAGTATGGCCTAAAAGTGTGTTCTAGGTAATATTTGGAACATGTCAATACTAAAAGTTATTAATTTTTTTCTGAAATTCAAATTTAACTGGGCATCTATCTTAGCTCATTTGGACTACTATAACAAAATACCACAAGACGGGCAGCTTATAAACCTCAGGGATTGATTTCTTAACATCCTGGACGCTGGGGACCAAGGCAGACGGGGTCAGGTGAGCACTGGAACCTGCCATAGATGGCTCTCTTCTCACAGTGTCCTCACCTTCTGGCCTCTGCCTTAAGGGCACTAATCCTACTCATGAGGGCCTCACCCCACGATCCAATCACCTCCCTTAGGTCCTATCTCCTAATACTGTTACCTTGTAGGTTGGATGGCAACTTATGAATTTGGGAAGGGGATGCAAATATTCAGACCCTGAGCTCTGGCTACTTCTGTCCCTGAGTCTCCAGGGAGACTCTTTGGACCACACTCTGTTCTTGGGGTCTTCACCAAGCCCAGAAGTTACCCTGGGGGTTGAGGGAGAATCGAGCAGAGAGACAGAAAAGGTCAAAGGAGGGACGTACATACAGATGAGGAGGGTGACCATAGCATGAGAGAGAAACAAACATTTGACAGAAACACGTAAGTAGGGGCAGGGAGAGTTGGTTCCCTCCCCACAGCCCCTCCACTGAGCCCCTCCCGCTCTCACCCCTCTCCATCTGCCCACCACACCGCACCTTGGAGTAGGTGGCTCCATTGATGACTTCTCCCTTTCGCAGCCAGATGATGGAGGCGGCGGGCTTGGCATTGTCTGCATGGCAGGTGAGGTTGAGGGGGTCCCCCGCCCGCAAGCTGATCACTGGCCCTCCAAGGATGATGGGGTCATCGGGTGGCACTGTGGGAGAGGAGCAGAGAGGTCAGGCCCTGGCAGGGCTGGGGCTGGGCTGAGAGGATGACAGACAGTAATTACCATCCTTTAATAAAATGTGCAATCCCCATGCATTACCACAGTAGTGTGCAGCCACAGTGAGCCCTGACACACGCACTGCTTGTGCACTGTAGAGGGAGGCCTGGGTCATCATCACGGCCCTGTTGGCAAGAGGGTGAGGGCACGTGTGGCCCAGGTGATGTCCGCACTTTCTTTCTTTCTTTTTCTTTTCTTTTCTTTTTTTTTTTTTGAGACAGAGTCTCCCTCTGTTGCTCTGGGTAGAGTGCCGTAGTGTCATAGCTTACAGCAACCTAAAACTCTTGGGCTTGAGGAATCCTCCTGCCTCAGCCTCCTGAATAGCTGGGACTACGGGCGCCCACCACAATGCCTGGCTAGTTTTTCTATTTTTCGTAGAATCGGGGTCTCACTCTTGCTCAGGCTGGGCTTGAATTCCTGAGCTCAAGCAATGCACCTGTCTCAGCCTCCCACAGTGCTAGGGTTACAGCTGTGAGCCACCGGCCAGGCCTTGTACTTTCTTTTTAACTTTTATCTTCTTGTGTTAAACAAAGCCCTGTCATATCTGTTGACATTATAATGATCACCCCAGTAGTACAGATCTACAAACTGTGGCCTAGCAGGATTAAGTGATTTGTCCAAGGTCACATGGAGAAGGAGTAGCAGAGTCAGGCTGGCCTCCTTCCCTGGCAGAGGCAGGTGACAGGGCTCCAGACAGGGCTGTGCCCACCCCCACATTCGCAGAGCGCTCCAGCGCCATCCCAGAGTTGGAACTGGTCTGGTTACTTCACTGCGTTTGTAGTATGGTTGGCAGTGGAGGCAAGGGATGTCCACAGTGGGGCCTGTGGCTGGTGGGAGCTCCACAGGTATCTGCTGGTTCCAGTGAGCCCCTCTGCCCCCGCACCCCATGGAGACCACAGGATGTAGGACAGGCAATTGGGATGGGAGGGGTCACTGTTTGGGGAAGAGGCCCAGAGCAGTGGAGTGGCTGTCTAGGGACACACAGGCCCTTCTGGTGCTCACACTGTACTCATGAGGGAACATGGAGGGTCTCCGGCCCCTAGTTTTCTGCGCAAGTTACAGAAAGAGCAGAACTATTCCAGGGGGCTGGGTCAGCCAGCTCTGGAGGCTCAGAGGGGTTCCAGGCCTCTGGACACAGCAGTGGCGTGAGCTGCATGTGTGCTCAACAAAAGGCGAGGGGTGACTGGGGCTGGGGGACGGAGCATGTAGGGTCTCGTTCCTGGTTCCCAGACAGAGCTGAGCCTTTCCTCCACGCCCTGGGCAAGCTTCTGAGGTCGAGGCTTGAGGCTGGGGAGGCTCAGAGCTGAATGATCAGCCCCAGGCCAGTCTGGCAGAGCAGGTTCCGCCTTCCAGCCTCAGCCCCGCCCCTCTTTTGGTCCACCCAGGCCTCTCAGCAAGCTCCAGGAGGGGCAAGAGACTCCCCTTGGAGCCAGGGTTAGGGTTAGAGGTACCCCCATCAGCAAACCTTGTGAAAGAGGTCTAGTCCGACACTGACAGCCCCAGCAGGGCCATTTCCTGAGGAGAAACAGCCCCTCAGAGCTTGCAGGAGCTAGCACTGACCCCAGGGACAGCAGCTCTGGACCCCACCAGGATCCTGGCTGGGGAGATAATTGGCCTCATCCCACCCTGCCTGGCCCTCCTCCCTCTCAAGCCTGGGCCCTCTTGCCAGGCTGGAGCTCATGGCTTGGGATCATGGGAAGTCCCTGGAGCAGGGGGCTGAAGAAGGAAGACGGTCCCTTCTCTCTTGTTAGTGTGAAAGCATGCAGAGGGCTGCAAAGAGCCTCATGCGTACATTTGTTGGGTCTGACGGCTTCAAAACCCTGGTGGCTCCTCGGACCCCTATGTGGAGGGCTTCTAAGCCCTGGTGCCAGGCCACACCCTGACCCAAACATCCTGCCTCTGGAGGTGGGCCCCAGGCATCCGGACTTTTTTTTTTTTTTTTTGAGACAGAGTCTCAAGGTGTCTCCCTGGGTTGAGTGCTGTGGCATCATAGCTCACAGCAACCTCTAGCTCCTGGGCTCAAGCGATTCTCCTGCCTCCTGCCTCCCAAGTAACGGAGACTATAGGCGCCCGTCACAATGCCCAGCTAATTTTTGGTTGTAGCTGTCATTGTTGTTTGTCAGGCCTGGGCTGGATTCGAATTCGCCAGCTCAGGTGTATGTGGCTGGTGCCTTAGCTGCTTGAGCCACAGGCACCGAGCTGGCTGTGAGAGCCAGTTCTCCCGCCCAGGTGTGTGGAGTCACTGTTCACTCTGCCCTGTGTAAGGCTGGGAAGGCCTTTCCCCAAAGCCTCCTAAGTCCTGTAGTATGTGGATCAGACGGAGTGCGTGCAGATGCACAGGACGGAGTGAGGCTGTGCTGTGGGAGTGTCAGGCACACGCCCCCCCCCCCAGAATGGGCCTGATCGCATCTCCCCAATTCAGCGGTTCTTGCCCACCCGTTATCCATGCAGCCGTGCATTACTGATTGGCCTTCGCCCCACTGAACACCAGATGGGGGTGTGAGTGGGTGTGGGTGGGGGCTGGGAGGCGTGGGGTGGGGGTGAGGAGTGGGTGTTTGGAGGCCAGAAGGCTGAATAGAAATCCAGCTGCTTTGGCAGCTGTGGCCGCAGGGAAGGGCACTACTCACTCTCCATTCAGACCGCCTGGGGCTGGGGGCTGGAGCCTGGAAATGCATTATTCATACACCCCTCCCAGGACTGCTTATTATCCTGAGCCACTATAGAGTGTGTTCTACTAATTTTTAATCACAAGGAAGGTGGAAGCGTTAGCCTTTTGGTGATTAATCTGAAGATAAAAATAGTGGATTGTTTTGTTGCTGTGCTTGCTGTCAGTCAGGAACAAAACCACATTGGGGGTGAGGCCTGGGAGGCCCTGAGCGGCCCCAGGCAGAGTCCGTCCAGTCCTGCCGCAGACAGGGCTGCAGGGGTGAGACTCCAGCTCCTAGATGGCTCCTGGGTGCTGACTGTAAGAGGAACACACCATCCGGATTAAGGCCCCACAGCGAAGCCATGGTTGCCCCTACAGTTTACTCTCATCGGCCAGGGTTTGGGCAGGCAGCTGGGGTCTGTCTCCCTGCCCTGCCTCTCCCTGACACCAGCTCTGCAGACTGCCCATGCCTGGGTGGGCAGTGTGGGGCTGTCCCTTTCCCTGTGTGCGGGAGGGGAATCCTCGAGGGGGTCTCATGTGGAGAGCTGAGCCCAGAAACACCACACAGTCTAGTTCCGCACCGGCAGAGAGGGAAACTGAAGCCCAAGAGCACAGGAAGTGGCCAGGGAGTGAGCTCAGGAGTGAGAATGGGCTTGGGCAGTACCTCCTGGCTCCAGCTGGAAGGGAGGATCTCACGTGTTCCTGTGCTGAGGGTCTGCACACCCTGTACCTAACACTGTGCCTACTGTCCACATAGCCCATAGCTGTCTCTGAGACGTGCTCCCACAAGGCTTGCACTTATGGCATGTTTCCAGGGTGAACACCTATCTGTCTTTGACAGGACATCACCTGGACATCAGCTGGAGGGTCAAGTGGGCCTGGGTTTGAGGGGTCCATTCTACGGTCACTGGTTACCTCTCTGCCTCTGTGCCATTGTATATCCTCAAGCTCATCTGCTGCGCTGGCAATAGATTGCCAGTTGGCCAGGCTTGTCTGAGCAGGCTGGGGGACAGGGCAGCATGGTGGCAGCTTCCTCCCGTGTCCACAGGGTTACCCTGGTGGGCCCCTGGTGGGGCCTCCCAAAATTCCTGCAATGCTCGATCAGGCCAGATGGTTGGTCTCCACAGAAGGCCACACTTCCATCGTGGGCAGCTGTGTCGTCCTCCTGCCTCTGGGACGTGCTCCTGTTTCAGTGTCTACCCTGCCCTGTGACTGTCTCTGTATCTGTGCCTTTCTCATCCTGAGTCCATCTTTGGCAGAGTCTCCATGCATGGGGTACGGGGGGGCGGGGGGGCGTGTGTTTGTTGATCTGAACTTGGTTTGAGTCGATCACTTAACAAGCTGTCTGATTATGGACAAGACAAATAATCTGACAACCTTAGCCCTCTTATCTGTGAAGTGGGCTAACAAAAATACCTGTCTCTCAGGGTTGTCATGAAGATTACTTCCGTCTAATTTAGCTTTGTGGCTGTGTGAAAAGCACTGTGCCAAGAGCCTCTTATTTTATTCTCAACAGCCTTTGAAAGAGGAACTATTAGGGTCTCATTTTCTAAATTAGGAGACTAAGGCTCAGAGAAGGCAAATTACTTGGCTAAGCCCCCTAGCCATGGTGGAGTTCCAAGTTAGACTCATATTGCTTTGGGCCTAACAATGTTCCACCAGAGTCAGGGCAGCTCAAGGACCTGCCCTCGATCTTTGTCCTTCCAGCTTCTCCCACCTGAATCCCAGAGGGCTCCAGGAAGCATGATCCTGCCTGCAGGTGGTGCTTTAGCAGGTCTGCTCGGGAAAGGAGGGGTGGGCCAACCATCTGTTCTCAGGGCCCTGTCCTCAGGTCCTCAGATCCAGGTCTGCAGCCA
>CAUYON010055585.1:0-37724 GCA_963573935.1 Arctocebus calabarensis
TTTTGGAAGGATGTTTGGAGAGTACTTAGAGATCTACAAATTGACCTGCCATTTGATCCTATAATTCCTTTACTAGGTATATACCCAGAAGACCAAAAATCACAGTATAACAAAGACATCTGTATCAGATGTTCACTGCAGCCCAATACATAATTGCTAAGTCATGGAAGAAACTTAAGTGCCCATTGATTCACGAATGGATTAATAAATTGTATAACATGTATACCTTGGAATATTACGCAGCCTTAAAGAAAGATGGAGACTTTACCTCTTTCATGTTTATATGGATGGAGCTGGAACATATTCTTCTAGCAAAGTGTCTCAAGAATGGAAGAAAAAGCATCCCATGTACTCAGCCCTACTATGAAGCTAATTTATAGCTGTCATATGAATGGTATAACCCAACTATAACACAAGAGTATAGGAAAAGGGGCAAGGGTAGGGATAGGGGAGGGTAGGTTGGGGTGGAGGGCGGGTAATTGGTGGGGCCACACCTTCGGTACATCTTAGAAGGGTACAGGCGAACCTTGCTAAATGCAGAATACAAATGTTTTCATATAATAACGGAGAAATTGCCAGGAAGACTATGTTAACCAGTTTGATGAAAATAGTTAAGATTGCATATGAAACCAGCACATTGTACCCCTTGATTGCACTATTGTACACAGCTATGATTTAATGATAAAGATAATAAAAAAAAAGACTTCATAATATTTCATGGTATACCTATACCACAATTATTAATCCATTCATGGGTTGATGGGCACTTGGGCTTCTTCCATGACTTGGCTGTTATGACTTGAGCGATAAGGAAAAATCTGGTGCAAATATCTTTGTTATAAAGTGATTTTTGGTGTTTTGGATATACACCTAGTAAAGGAATTGCAGGGTTGAAAGGCAGGTCTACTTTTAGATCCCTGATTATTCTCCATACTTCCTTCCAAATGTACATATTACCTTGCATTCCAACCAGCAGTGCAGAAGTGTTCCTGTTTCTCCACAACCACACTAACATCTGCAGTTTTGGGATTTTGTTATTTGAACAATTCTTACTGGAGTTAGATGATATCTCAAAGTGGTTTTCATTTGCATTTCTGATAGTTAAAGATGATGAGCATTTTTTCTTGTGTCTGTAGGCCATGTGCCTATCCTCTTCAGAGAAGCTTCTGTTGAAGTCCCTTGCTCACAATGTAATGGTATTACTTGTTCTTTTCTTGTCGATAAGTTTGCATTCTCTGTGGATTCTGGTTATCAAACCTTTGTCAGAAGCATAACCTGCAAATATCCTCTCCCATTCTTAGGGATGTATACTTGCTTTACTTACTGTGTTCTTGGCTGTAAAGAAGCTTTTTAGTTTGATCAGATCCCAGTAATGTATTTTTGGTGTTGCTTCAATTGCCCGGGGGTCCTTCTCACAAAGTATTCTCCCAGGTCAATTTCTTCATGTGTTTCCCCTGCACTCCCTCCAAGACTCTTTATAGTTTCATGTCTTAAGTTTAAATCTTTTGTCCAGCGAGAGTCAATTTTTGTTAATGGTGAAAGTTGTGGGTCCACTTTCAGTCTTCTAAAAGTCACCAGCCAGTTCTCCCAGCACCATTTGTTAAATAGGGACCTTTCCCCCAATTTATATTTTTGATAGGCTTATCAAAGATTAAATGACAATAAGTGTCTGGGTTCATCTCTTGGTTCTCTATTCTGTTCCATACATCTACCTCTCTATATTTGTGCCAGTTCCATGCTGTTTCAATCACTATAGATTTATAGTTTAGATTGGAGTCTGGTAGTGGGATTCCTCCTGATTTGTTTGTGTTTCTGAGTAATGTCTTGGCTATTTTAGTTTTTTATGGTTCCATATAAAACAAAGTATTATTTTTTCAAGGTCTTTATTGTATGACAGTGGTGCTTTAATAGGGCTTGCATTAAAATTGTATATTGCTTTGGGTAGTATTGACATTTTAACCATGTTGATTCTTCCCAGCCATGAGCTTGGTATGTTTTCCCATTTCTTAACATCTTCAGCTATTTATTTTCTCAGAGTTTCATAATTCACTTTATAGAGATCTTTCGTGTCCTTTGTTAGGTAAATTCCCCCTATATTTCATCTTCTTTGGCACAACTGTAAAGGGAATCGAGACTCTGACTCTTTTTCAGCTTGACTATTATCGGTATATATAAGAGCTATTGATTTGTGAGTATTGATTTCATATTCTGAGATTCTACCATATTCCTTGAACACTTCTAAGAGTTTTGTAGTTGAATCTTGTGGTTTTCTAGATATAAAATCATATTATCTGCAAAGAATGAAAGTTTGATCTCCTCCTACCCTTTTTGGATACCCTTGATCGCCTTCTCTTGCCTGATTGCTATGACTAAGAATTCCATTATAATGTTAAAAAGCAGTGGAGACAACGGGCAACCTTGCCTGGATCCTGATCTGTGTAAAAATGTTTTCAAATTTACTCCATGTGATATCATATTGGCTGTGAGTTTACTGAAGATGGCCTCTATCAGTTTAAGAAATGTCCCTTCTATACCTTTTTTTCTTAAGTTCTGACCATGAAAGAATGCAGGATATTGTCAAAAGCTTTTTCTGCATCTATTGAGAGAATCATATATATTTTTTGTTTATGTGATGTATTATATTTATAGATTTATGCATATTGAACCAAACTTGAGACCCTGGGATAAAGCCCACTTGGTCATGGTGTATAATTTGTTTGATGTGTTGTTAAATTATGTTTGATAGGATCTTATTGAATATTTTTGCATCTATATTAATTAAGAACATTGGTCTATAATTTTCTTTTCTTTTTGGGTCTTTTCCTGGTTTGGGGATCAGGGTGATATTTGCTCAGGGAAAAACAGTGAACCAGATTGCAATTGGTGGAGACTTAGAAAAATACAGCATAAGAAAAGAGATGGAAACAATGAATGGGATCAGGAGGACTGACTGAGCTGATGGCTTAGCTGGCACCAAAGCACAAAATCAACTTTATTTTATAGTATCTGTACAGGGTTGTCCAGGGGGGAGTAGCATAGACAAAATGTGGAAATAGCATTAAAAAAGGACATAGTTTTGGTCTTACAATACAATGAGAAAACATAAATGACTTTAACAAAGTGGAACATTACCTCTTTTTCTATGGTCTGGAAAAAAGTAATACAGGTACTAGTTCCTCTTTAAAGGTTTGGTAAAATTCTGAAGTCAGGTGATCTGGTCCTGGACTTATCCTTTTTGGGAGATTTCATATAGTTGATTCTGTTTCAGTATTTGATATAGGTCTGTTCAGCATTTTCAATTCTTTATGATTAAGTCTAGGACATTGGTGTGTTTCTAAGTATTGGTCAATTTCTTTCAGATTTTCATACTTCTGAGAATAGAGTTTTTGTAGTATTCATTAAGAATCCATTGAATTTCTGAGGTGTTTGTTGTTATTTAGCCTCTGTCATTTCTGACTGATAATACTACAGATTTTAATTTTCTATTTTTGGTTAGGTTGGCGAAAGTTTTATCAATTTTGTTGAATTTTTCAAAAAAAAAACAACTTTTTGATTCTTTGATCTTTTGAATAATTCTTTTGTTTTCAATTTCATTTAATTCTGCTCTAATTTTAGCTATCTCTTTTCTTCTGCTGGGTTTGACATTGCAATGCTCTTACTTTTCCAGTTGCTTCACATATCACATTAAGTTATTGACTTCTTTTCTTTCTGTTCTCTTGAGGAAGGCTTGCAAAGCTATAAATTTCCCTCTCGGGACTGCCTTTGTAGTATCCCACAGGTTCTTATACTTTGTGTCTTCATTATTATTTTGTTCCAACAATTAGACAATTTCCATCTTAGTCTCATCTATGACCCAACTATCATTCAGCATTAAGGTTGTGAACCAGCACAGGGAAGGGGAGTGAAACAGAGTGGAATTGGTGGGGACTTAGAAAAATACAGCATAAGAGAAGAGACAAAAACAATGGATGAGATTAGGAGTACTGACTGAGCTGATGGCTACAGCCAGCACCAAAGCACAAAATCAGCTTTATTTCATAGTATCTGTACAGGGCTGTCCGGGGGGTGTAGCATAAACAAAATGGGGAAATAGAATAAAAACGGACATAGTTTTGGTCTTACAGTACAATAGGAAAATCTAACTGACTTTAACAAAGACAAATAATCTTATTAACGATTTCTACTCAACTTTGTTAACATATAACAAGAAGGGAAAGATCACAAGAATCCCAGCATAGTTAACAAAGCAAAGTGAGATGGGTGGCAAGATGGCCGACTGGAGCCAACTTTCCATGGAGGGGTCCTGTCCAAAAGGAGAGTTAAAGGACAGAAGTTTAGCAAATAAGCTGTTAGTTTGGAGCTGAGCCAAGAGAGAAGGTTGAAGCGCACACATCACCCCTGCTAAAGTGAGCTGTGACCCCAAGGAAACAAACAATAGATACAAAACCCATTGCCAAGCAGACAGGAGTCCCCTCCCCCATGAGAATAACTCACAGTAGACTTTCTACAAGCAACCAAGCAGAGTTCAGACCTTCTCCTATTTTATCCCATGGGAGAGACCCTCTGAAAACCAGAACTCCTTCCCCAGAGGGGACTCACTAGTGTGTCATGGCACTCTCCTGCCAGGCATAAAACTGACCTTATTCTCTACCTGAAGTTATGAACTCCCAACACTCCCCTCCACTCTCACTCTGAGGTCTGGAAGACTGTCCACCATGTAGTCCAGATGCATGAACATTTTTTTGAGAGGTGTGGATGGGGCATGGGCGGTTGTAGTTCTGTGTTTATTCTGTGACACAGGTGTGATCAGGGACTTTGGAGCAAGGGAGCCATACAGGAGAGGGAGAATTGGTGCCCCATGGCACAGTGCAGTAGTGGCAAGAGCCATAACAGTAGGGCTCACACCCCTCGGGCTATTTTGGAGAGACAATTCCCACCTCTCTTTGCAAAAAGAGGAAACTGGGCCTCTACTCTAGTGGCAGCCAATGGTGGAACAAATCTGGCATGGAAATGCAGGTCCCCCAAGCAAAGGGTATGCCTTAAGCAGTACCTGCCCTAGCAGAATGTGGTGGGGTTGGAGATAAGAATATACACATGTGCAGAGGTGGCATACTGCCAGGGCAAAGCTGAGTCATAATTGCTACTTTTGGTGAGCCTAAGATGCACCCAGCCACCAGGGGAACATAGCTGGGACAAAAGCAGGTGTATCAGTAGCACCAGCTCAGGGAGGGGCAGGAAATGAGAGCTGTTTGTGAGCTCTAACCATGCCTTACTCAACACAGAGTGCAGCGGAGACAGAGATGCCAGCTCCATGAGAATTGGGGCAGTAGCAGCAACATCAATCGGGGGTGGGGCTGGCACTGAGTGAAACTCCATAGCTTCCATTAAGCATCTGAAGTAGTCAGGCTTTAGCTTCCCCTGCCACCTTATGGCAGATTGTGGCAGCCAAGCTGAGGTGACATAGATCTCCCAGTGACTTGGACAGGCACAAACCCCTGGTGCATCTGCTCATTGGAGAGAACTGTGTCACAGACCTGTGGGGTTACCAGAGACTGGGTGTAACAGAGGTACAAGGTGGGGAATGAGACATCAACCTTTTCAAACTAATTCATTACTGGGTGGGCCATTCTGACTCCATGGAGCACTGGAGTGAATCATACTCTAGCTGCCAGGAGACCCCTGCTATCTAATTGCTGGAGACCTTTTGAACTCTTCCACTTGAGACATGGTGCTGACTGGGAAAATTGATTTGGAACTATTGACCTGGGCAAGTTACCCGAGAAACATCCAAGGTGGTACCCATGTTGTGTTGTTGTGGGAAGGTTTGCTTTTCCTTTTCCATTTGTTGCCTGTGGGGGGTGAGGTGTCTTAGATGCTGCTATATCTCCACAGCAGAGACTTCAACATAGAGTTACAACCCAATCCTGTCTACAATTGGAAAGAGACCAGCTGAAAACAAGACAGAGACACTTAGCCACACCACACTAAGCAGGTCCCTAGTGTCTCAGGCCGTAGTACTGAATGGGTCCTTTGCAACACGGTAGGGGAAAATATGCAGTTGCCAGTCCCAGAATTTGGGAAAAGGGCACGTTAATCACTACTCCAGGAGCACCCAATCCAATTTCACCTTATCTGCTCATCTAGCCAAATGGTGAGAAACAATCATGGGGCAGAATCAGCAGAAAACTCTGGCAGCATGAATAATCAGAGTAGATCAACTCCCCCAAGAAATAATAAATCAGACACACCAGAAGATCCCATTCATAAACAAATGGCTGAGATGTCAGAAATCAAATTCAGAATTTGGATTGCAAATAAGATTAACAGAATGGAGGTAAAGATGGAATTAGAAATTCAAGGAACACTTCAAAAGTTTGGATTGAATTCAATGTATTCAAACACAAAATCACCAAATATATTGACACATTGAGGCAAAAACTTGCAGCCCTCAAAGATCTCAGAAATACAGTATAATCCCTCAGTATCAGAATGGAGCAGGCAGAAGAAAGGATTTCTGACATTGAAGACAACGCTTTTCAACACTCCCAAATGCTCAAAGTAGAAGAGAAATGCAGAAGAAAAATGGATCATTCTCTCAGAGAGCTCTGGGATAATTCCAAGAGATCTAATATTCACCTTACAGGAATTCCTGAAGGTGATGAGGTTGCTTCAAAGGTCAAGATGCTCTACTGCAAGAGATAATGGAGGAGAACTCCCCAAATATCGCAAGAGATTCTGAAATTCAGATAGCAATTTCAGAACCCCAGCATGACTCAACCCAAATAAAGTATCTCACAGACACATTATAATTAACTTCACCAATATTAATATGAAGGAGAAAATTCTGCAAGCAGGCAGATGTAAGGAAACCATAACCTTTAAGGGGAAGAATATTAGAATTATTGAAGATCTCTTTTCTAAAATCTTTTGAGCTAGAAGAGGGTGGTCATCAAAATTTAATTTCCTAAAACAAAATAATTTTCAACCCAGGATTCTGTATCCAGCAAAACTGATATTCATTTATGATGGAGAAATTAAATGCTTTAATGACATTCACATGTGGAAGAAATTTGCCATAACTAAACTAGTTCCCCAGGACATTCTCAGACCTATCCTCCACAATGACTAGCACAATCCTCTACCACCAAAGTAAACTCACTCAAACGTTTGATCAAATTCCAACTTCCACAGTGGCAAAAGATTAAAAATGTCCACCAGACTTTCCAAAAACTTGTTACCCAAAATACTACCAAGCTTTTCAACGTTCTCAATTAATGTGAATGGCTTAAATTCTCCTCTAAAGAGGAACAGATTGGATGACTGGATACAAAAACTCAGGACAGATATATGTTGCATACAAGAATTTCATCTTACTTGAAAAGATAAATGTAGACTCAGGGTGAAGGGATGGTCATCTATAATTCAGGCAAATAAAAATCAGAAAAAAGCAAATGTTGCAATTTTATTCACAGATATAATAGGCTTTAAACCAACCAAAGGAAGAAAAGATAAAGATGGCCACTTCATATTTGTTAAGGGTAACACTCAACATGATGAGATTTCAATTATTAACATTTATTTATCCAACCATAATGCACCTCAATTTATAAGAGAGACTTTAACAGACATGAGCAACTTGATTTCCTCCAGCACCATAATAGTCAGAGATTTTAACACTCCTTTGGAAGTTTTGGATAGATCCTCCAGTAAGGAAATGAGCAAGGATATTTTAGACTTAAACTTAACCATTCCACAACTGGACTTAACAGACATGTATAGAACATTTAATTCTAACAAAACTAAATAGACATTCTTCTCATCAGCCCATGGAACATACTCCAAAATTGATCTCATCTTAGTTCACAAGCATAACCTCAGAAAACATAAAAGAATAGGAATTATTCCTTGCAACTTCTTGGACCATCATGGAATAAAAGTTGAACTAAGTAACAACAGGAATTTGCATTTGCATACAAAAACATGGGAACTAAATAACCTTATGATGAATGATAGCTGGGTCATAGACAAGATTAAGAAGGAAATTACCAAGTTTCTGGAACAAAATTATAAGGAAGACATGAATTACCATAACCTCTGTGATACTGGAAAGGGACTCCTAAGAGGGAAATTTATAGAATTGAAAGCCTTACTCAAAAGAATGGAAAGAGGGGATCTTCATAATTTAATGGGACATGTCAAGCAAATGGAAAAAGAATATTACAATCCCAAACCCAGCAGAAGAAAAGAAATAAAGAAAATTAGAGCAGAAATAATGAAATTGAAAACAAAAGATTATAGAACATAATAAATCTAAATTTGGGTTTTTGAAAAGGTCAATAAAATAGATAAATCTTTGGCTAATCTAACCAGGAATAAAAGAGTAAAATCTCTAATTTCATCAGTCAGAAATGGCAAATATGAAATAACAGACTCCTCAGAAACTCAAAATATCCTCAATGAATATTACAAAAAACTCTATTCTCAGAAATATGATAACCTGAAGGAAATAGACCTTTACTTGGAAGCACACTACCTTCCTATACTTAGCCAAAAGGAAGTGGAAATGTTGAACAGGCCTATCTCACGTTGTGAAATACCATCAACTATACAAAATCTCCCTACAAAGAGAAGACTGGGACCAGAAGTCTTCATATCAGAATTCGACCAAACATTAAAAAGGAACTAATACCTATATTACTTAACCTTTTCCAAAATATAGAAAAAGAAGTGAGGGGTGGTGCAAGATGGCTGACTGAAAGCAGCTTCCGAAAAAGGCTTCTATCCAAAAGGGAAGATAACCTCCAGAAATTGCACAATTAAGCTGAATACTGGGAGCCCAACTGAGAGACAGAAGTGATTTCTCCAGGTCAACTCTGCTGAGAACGGCTGCAACCCCAAGAAAGCAAGCTTCAGGTTCAAAATTTATCTGAAACGAAGAGTGTTCGTCCCCTTCCCCAAGAAAGCACAGAGTTTCTAGGTTTTCTGTTTCCTTTCTTATTTTTCTCCTCTTTTGCTCCTGTGGGTTTTCTACAGACAAGCGGTGAACTGTGAGCCCCTTGTCTCACTCCCCTGGAAGAGTGCTGTGGGAGGTGAGGTGTGCTTCCCCTGTGCACCCCGATGTGACTCGAAAAACTCTATTACTAGGCAGAAAAACTGAACTAAAGTTTTTCCAACCATTCTGAAGTTTCCCCCCCTTAACTGATGAACCAGAAGCCTAACCCCGCTGAGACTGAGGGAGGAGGTCCCTGAGCAGCACCCCCAACCCCACATGCTGGAACAAGTGCCCCACCAGGAAAAGAAGCCAGGGGGGCCATGGAGAGTCTCCCTCCCCTCTGGCCAGGGAAGCCACAGGCTAGTGCCTGGCCCTGAGACCCATGCTTGCCGGAATTCTGCAGGCCAGTTGTCTGCTAGAATCTCTGATGGTGACCACCAGACCTCCGTAGGTCTGCCCCTGGCCAGGAACTCCTTCGCTGGCAACCATGCAGGCCTCCTCCTGGCACCCACAGGGACCCCGCAGGTCTGCACGTGGCCAGTAAATACCCTGGCAACCGTGTGGTCCTGCACCCCGAGTTTGCAGGGCTGCCGCAGGCCCACCTTCAGCCAGGTACTTGTCCTGCAACCGCCAGGACTCTGAAGGCCTGCCCCCCGGCCAAAAATTCCCTCGGCAGCTGCCTTCCCTGCGCCCCATGCTTGCCGGGCTTCCCCAGACCTGCCGTCTGCTAGAAACTCTGCTGGCAACCACCTGGCCTCTGCAGGCCTGCCTCTGGCCAGGAACTGCCCCAGTGACTGTGCGGACCTCTGCTTGGCATCTGCAGGGTTCCCCGCAAGCCAGCCCCTGGTCAGCAAATCCCCTGGCGAAAGTGTAGCCCTGTGCCCTGAGCCTGCAGGGCTTCTGCAGGCGTGCATTCTGCAGGAACTCTGCCTACAACTGTCAGGCCTCTGCAAGCCCTTCCCCTAGCCAGGAATTCCCCCAGGAGCTGCCTGGACCTGCACCACGTGCTTGCCAGGCTTCTGCAGGTCCGCCAACTGCTAAAAACTCTGCTGGCAACCACCAGGCCTCTTCAGGTATGCCCCTGGCCAGAAACTCCACCAGTAACTCTGTGAACCTCCGCTTGGAACCTGCAGGGCCCCCACAGGCTGGCCCATGGCCATTAAATCCCCTGGCGACCTTGCAGCCCTGTGCCCCGAACCTGCAGGGCTGCCGCAGGCCTGCCTTCTGCCAGGAACTCCGCCTACAACTGCCAGGTCTCTGCAGGCCTGTCCCCCAGCCCGGAATTCCCCTGGCAGCTGCCTAGCGCTGCGCCCTGTGCAGGCCCGCCATCTACTAGAAACTCTGCCAGCAACCGCCAGGCCTCTGCAGGTATTCCCCCATCCAGGAACTCCCCCGGCGACTGCACAGGCTTTCGCTGGGCATCTGCAGGTCCGCCTCTGGACAGTAAATCCTCCTTGGCGACCGTGCGGACCTGCGCCCTGAGCCTGCAGGGCTTTCGCAGGTATGCCTTCTGTCAGGAACTCTGCCTGCAACAGTCAGGCCTCTGCAGGTCGGCCCATGGCCAGGAACTTCCCTGACCACTGCCTGGCCGTGTGCAGGTGCTTGCTGGGCTTCCACAGGCCCACCATCTACTAGAAACTCTGCCAGCGACCGCCAGGCCTCTGCAGGTATTCCCCCATCCAGGAATGCCCCTGGAGCCTGCACGGGCCTTCTCCAAGCATCTGCAGGGCCACCACAGGTTCACCCCTGGACAGTAAATCCTCCCTGGTGACCATGCGGCCCTGCACCCTGAGCCTGCAGGGCTTTTGCAGGTATGCCTTCTGCCAGGAACTCTGCCTGCAACAGTCAGGCCCCTGCAGGTTGACCCATGGCCAGGAACTCCCCCGGCAACTGCCTGGCCATGCGCAGGTGCTTGGCAGGCTTACACAGGACCGCCATCTGCTAGAGACTCTGCCAGCGACTGCTAGGCCTCTATAGGTCTGCCCCCAGGCAGGAATTCCCCCGGCGACAATGCAGGCCTCCAACTGGCACCCACAGGGCACCTGCAGGCCTGCCCCTGGCCAGTAAATCCCACGGCGACTGTGCAGCCCCACACCTAAGCCTGCAGGGCTTCTGCAGGCCTTCCTTCTGCCAGTAATTCCGACTGCAACCAACAGCCCTCTGCTGGCCCACCCCTGGCAAGGAACTCCCCCGGCAACCACCTGGCCCCATGCCCCTTGCTTGCCAGGCTTCCTCAGGCCTGCCGTCTGCTACAATCTCTGCTGGCAATTGTCAGGCCTCTGCAGGTCTGTCCCTGGTAAGGAACTCCCCTGGCGATTGTGCAGGCCTCTGCATGACACCTGCAGGGCCCCTGCAGGCCCATCCCTGGACAGGGACAGCCCCAGTGACCACGTGAGCCTCGACCTGGCACCCACGCAGCCTCTGAAGGCCAGCCTCCTGCCAGTGACACTGTGGGCGACCGCCAGGCCTCTGTAGGCCGGACCCCAGCCAGGAAATCCCCCAACGACTGCCTGACCCTACTTCCCACACTTGCTGGGCTTCTGTAGGTCTGCTCTCTGCCATGGACTCCGACCATGACTGCCAGGCATCCGGCCAGGGTCACTCCCGGTGACTGGGCAGGCCTGTACTTGGCACTCACGGGGCCTCCAAAGGTCTGCCTTTTTTCAGGGAAACAACCAGCCACCACCAGGTCTCTCTTCAGTCTCACCACCAGCCAAAAACTACCCGGACAATGGCATGGCCCTGCCGCCACCACCTGAAGGGTCAAACCCAACAGGGAAAAAGAACCAAAAGGATTAAAAATGTCCCCTAGATTTTCTAAAGATTTATCAATATTTTCAATTAATGTAAATGGTTTAAATTGTCTCTAAAAAGACATAGGTTGCCTGACTGGATACATAAACTCAGGCCAGATATCTGCTGAATGCAAGAATCTCACCTTACCTTAAAAATTAAATTTAGACACAACATGAAGGGATGGTAATCTATATTCCAGGCAAATGGAAAACAGAAAAAAGCAGGTGTTGCAATCTTATTTGCAGATACATTAGGCTTTATCCAACCAAAGAAAGGAAGGATAAAGATGGACATTTCATATTTGTTAAAAGTAATACTCAATATGATGAGATTTCAATTATTAATATTTATACAACCAACCAGAATGCACCTCAATTTATAACAAAAACTCTAATAGACATGAGTAACTTGATTTACTCCAGCTCCATAGTAGTTGGACATTTTTTTTCGTTTTTTTACCCCCAGATAGTTTTTCTTTTATTATATAGATTCGTAGAAAAGATTATTTTCAATGAAACAACCATACAAGATTCAAGATTACATTCAGGATTACAAAATTAGCATTACTAGTTATTTTTTGTGAAATTTTGATTTTATTATTATTTTTATTATTTTTATTGTTAAATCATAGCGGTGTGCAATAGTGCAATCAAGGGGTACAATGTGCTGGTTCTATATACAATCATAACTATTTTCAACAAACTGATTAACATAGCCTTCGTGGCAATTTCTCCATTATTATATGAAGACATTTGTATTTTGCAGTTAGCAAGGCTCGCCTGTACCCTTCTAAGATGCACTGTAGGATTGGCCCCACCAATTACCCTCCCTCTGCCCCAACTTCCCCTCTCCCCTCACTACCCTTATCTCTTTCCCTATATTCTTGTGTTATAGTTGGGTTATACCATTCATACGACAGCTAAAAATTAGTTGCATAGTAGGGCTGAATACATCGGATACATTTTCTTCCATTCTTGAGATAATTTGCTAAGAATATGTTCCAGCTTCATCCATGTAAACATGAAGGAGGTAAAGTCTCCATCTTTCTTTAAGGCTGCGTAATATTCCATGGTATATATGTCCCACAATTTATTAATCAATTCATGAATCGGTGGGCACTTAGGTTTCTTTCAGGACTTAGCAATTATGAATTGGGCTGCAATGAACATTCTGGTACAGATGTCTTTGTTATAATGTAATTTTTGGTCTTCTGGGTATATATCTAGTAAAGGAATTATAGGATCAAATGGCAAGTCAATTTTTAGATCTCTAAGTACTCTCCAAACATCCTTCCAAAGGAACGTATTAGTGTGCATTCCCACCAGCAGTGTAGAAGTGTTCCCTTTTCTCCACATCCACGCCAACATCTCTGGTTTTGGGATTTTGTCATGTGGGCTAATCTTACTGGAGTTAGGTTATATCTCAAAATAGCTTTGATTTGCATTTCTCTGATGATTAAGGATGGTGAGCATTTTTTCATGTGTCTGTAGGCTGTGCACCTATCTTCTTTAGAGAACTCTCTCTTCAAGTCTTTTGCCCATCCTGAGATGGGATCACTTGTTCTTTTCTTGCTAATATGTTTGAGTTCTCTGTGGATTCGGGTTATTAAACCTTTGTCGGAGGCATAACCTGCAAATATTTTCTCCCATTCCAAAGGCTGTCTGCTTGCTAAACTTACTATGTTCTTTGCTATATAGAAGCTTTTTAATTTGATCAGGTCCCAGTAGTGTATCTTTGATACTGCTTCAATTGCCTGGGGAGTCCTCCTCATAAAATATTCACCCAAGCCGATTCCTTCTAGAGTTTTCCCTGCATTTTCTTCTAGAATTTGTATAGTTTCATGTCTTAAGATTAAGTCCTTAATCCAGTGAGAATCTATCTTAGTTAATAGTGAGAGGTGTGGGTTCAGTTCCAGCTTCTTACAGGTCGCCAGCCAGTTCATCCAGCACCATTTGTTAAATAGAGAGTCTTTTCCCCACTGAACGTTTTTAGTTGGCTTATCAAAGATCAAGTAATGGTTAGTTGGATTCATCTCTGGGTTCTCAATTCTGTTCCAAACATCTATCTCTCTCTTTTTGTGCCAGGACCATACTGTTTTGATCACTATCGATTTATAGAAGAGTCTCAGGTCTGGTAGCCTGATTCCTCCTGCTTTGTTTTTATTTCTGACTAATGTCTTGGCTATTCGAGGCTTTTGTCTGATTCCATATAAAACAAAGTATTATTTTATCGAGGCCTTTAAAATATGACAATGGAGCTTTAATAGGATTTGCATTAAAATTATATATTGCTTTAGGTAGATTACACATTTTAACAATATTGATTCTTCCCAGCCATGAGCATGGTATATTTTTCCATTTGTTAACATTTTTAGCTATTCCTTTTCTTAAAGTTTCATAGTTTTCTTTATAAAGATCTTTCATATCCTTTGTTAGGTAAACTCCCAAATATTTCATCTTCTTTGGTAGTACTGTGAAAGGAACAGAGGCCTTGACTATTTATTCGGCTTGGCTATTGTTGGTATATATAAAGGCTACAGATTTATGGGTGTTGATTTTGTAGCCTGAAACATTGATGTATTGCTTGATCACTTCTAAAAGTTTTGTAGTAGAAACCCTGGTGTTTTCCAGATATAAAATCACATCATCTCTGAAGAGTGAAAGTCTGATCTCTTCTAATCGTATGTGGATACCCTTGATTGCCTTTTCTTCTCTAATTGCATTGGCTAAAACTTCCATTATAATGTTGAAGAGCAGAGGAGATAATAGGCAACCTTGCCTGGTTCCTGATCTAAGTGGAAATTACTTCAATTTAACTCCATCCAATATGATATTGGCTGTGGGTTTGCTGTAGATGGCTTTTATTAGTTTAAGAAATGTCCCTTCTATATCAATTTTTTAAAGTGTTCTAATCATAAAGGGATGCTGGATATTGTCAAAAGCTTTTTCTGCATCAATTGAGAGAATCATATGTTCTTTATTTTTTAATTTGTTTATGTGCTGAATTACATTTATGGATTTACGTATACTGAACCAGCCTTGAGATCCTGGAATAAAGCCCACTTGGTCATAGTGTATTATTTGTTTGATGTGTTGCTGGATTCTGTTTGCTAGGATCTTGTTGAATATTTTTGCATCAATATTCATTAGTGATATTTGTCTATAATTTTCTCTTCTTCTTGGGTCTTTCCCTGGTTTAGGGATCAAGGTAATGTTTGCTTCAGAGAATGTATTGGGTAGTATTCCTTATTTTTCTATATTTTTGAAGAAGTTTAGTAATATAGGAACTAGTTCCTCTTTAAAGGTTTGGTAGAATTCTGACGTGAAGTCATCTGGTCCTGGGCTTTTCTTTTTATGGAGATTTTGTATTGTTGATGCTATTTCAGAACTTGATATAGACCTATTCAACATTTCCACGTTGTTCTGGCTAAGTCTTGGTAGGTGGTGTGCTTCCAAGTATTGGTCAATTTCCTTCAGATTTTCATATTTCTGAGAGGGCAGTTTCTTGTAGTATTCATTGAGAATTTTTTTGATTTCTGAGGGGTCTATTGTTATTTCATCTTTACCATTTCTGATTGAAGAAATTAGAAATTTTACTCTTTTTTTCCTGGTTCAGTTAGCCAAAGTTGTATCTATTTTATTGACCTTTTCAGAAAACCAACTTTTTGAATTATTGATCTGTTCTATAATTCGTTGATTTTCAGTTTCATTTAATTCTGCTCTAATTTTGGATATTTCTTTTCTTCTGCTCAGTTTGGGGTTGGAATGTTCTTCCTTCTCCAGTTGCTTGAGATGTCCCATTAAGTTGTTAACTTCCTCCCTTTCTGTTTTCTTGAGGAAGGCTTGCAGTGCTATTAAACTTCCCTCTTTGTCTTTGCAGTATCCCATAGGTTCTGATAATTCATGTTTTCATTGTCATTTTGTTCCAAAAATATGGTAATTTCCCTCTTAATCTCATCTATGACCCATATATGCTTCAGCATAAAGTTATTTAGCCTCCATGTTTTTGTATGAGTTTGCAGATTCCTGTTATTGTTGAGTTCAACTTTTATTTCATGGTGGTCCAAGAAGATGCAAGGAATAATTTCTATTCTTTTAAATTTGCTGAGGTTAGACTTGTGACCTAAGATGTGATAAAGTTTGGAGTATGTTTCATGAGCTAATGAGAAGAATGTGTATTCAATTTTATTAGGATGAAATCTTCTGTAAATGTATGTTAAATCCAGATGTTGAATGGTTAAGTTTGAATCTAAAATTTCCTTACTTAACTTATTCTTAGAGGATCTATCCAACACTGCTAAAGGAGTATTAAAATCTCCAACTACTATGGAGATGGAGGAAATCAAGTTACTCATGTCTGTTAGAGTTTTTCTTATAAATTGAGATGCATTCTGATTGGGTGCATAAATATTAATCTCATCATATTGAGTATTACCTTTAACAAATATGAAATGTCTGTGTTTATCCTACCTTACTTGGTTGGTTTAAAGCCTTTTGTATCTGCAATTAAGATTGCAACACCTGCTTTTTTTCTGTTTTCCATTTGCCTGGGATACAGATGACCATCCCTTCACCTTGAGTCTAAATCTTTCCTTTAAGGTAAGATGTGATTCTTGTATTCAGCAGATATCTGGCCTGTCTTTTTGTATCCAGTCAGCCAACCTATGCCTCTTTAGAGGACAGTTTAAACCATTCCCATTAATTGGAACCAATGATAAATCTTCAGAAGATCCAATGGACATTTTTAATCCTTTTCTCGCTGTGTGAGTTGGACTTTGATAAAAAGTTTCCGGATGAGTTTACTTTTGCATTGGGAGATTACGCTGGTTGTTATGGAGAATAGGTCTGAGAATATCCTAGGGAGCTGGTTTAGTTATGGCAAATTTCTTCAACATGTGGATGTCATTAAAGTATTTAAATTCTCTATCATAAATGAAGCTCAGTTTAGCTGGATACAAGATCCTGGGTTGAAAGTTATTTTGTTTTAGGAGATTAAAAGGTGATACCCATTCTGTTCTCACTGAAAAGTTTGATCAGAGAGATCTGCAGTTATTCTAATATTCTTCCCCTTGTAGGTTATCGATTTCTTGCATCTGGTTGCTTTCAAAAGTTTCTCCTTCATATTTACTTTAGTGAACTTAATTATGATGTGCCTGGGGGATGATTTATTTGGGTTGAGTTGTGCTGGGGTTCTGAAATTGTCTGCTATTTGAATTTCAGAATCTCTTGGCATGTCTGGAAAGTTCTCTTTCATAATCTCATGAATAAGGGATTCTGAGTCTTGTGAAGCTGCTTCATCTCTTTCTGGGATACCTATGAGGTGAATATTGGTTTTCTTTGAGTTATCCCAGAGCTCTCTGAGAGAGTGATCTGTTTTTGCCTTCCATTTCTCTTCCTGTTTGGAATTTTGAGAGCATTCAAAAGCTTTGTCTTCCATGTCAGAAATCCTTTCTTCTACTTGCTCCATTCTGTTACTGAGGGATTCTACTGAATTTCTCAGATCTTTAAGGGCTGCAACTTCTTGTCTCAATGTGTCAAAATCTTCAGTCATTTTGTCTTTGAATTCGTTGAATTCTTGGGAAATATTTTGGATCATCTTTTGAATTACTGCTTGAAATTCTAATTTCATCTTTTCCTCCATTCTGCTGATCTTATTTGTAATCCAGATTCTGAATTTGATTTCAGACATCTCAGCCATTTGCCTATGCAGGAGATCTTGTCCTGTGTCTGCCTTGTTGTTACTTGGAGGAGTTGGTCTTTTCTGATTATTCATATTGCCAGAGTTTTTCCATTGATTCCGCCCCATGGTTGTTTTTCACCATTGCGTCTGGCCCTTCAAGTGGTGGGAGCAGGACTGTGTGGTTGTCCGGGAAGTTTTTGGCCAGTGGAGGGCCTGCAGAGAGGCCTGGCAGTCACCGGTGGGGTCCCTGGAAGAAGGCTGGCCTGTGGAGGCTCCATGGGTGCCGGGCAGAGGCCCACGCAGTTGCCATGAGTGACCCTGGCTGGGGGCTTGGTGATCACAGGCGGAGTCCCTGGCAGAAAGCAGACCTACAGAAGCCCGGCAAGTGTGGGATGCAGGGCCAGGTGGTTTCCGGGGGGAGTTCCTGGCCAGGGGCTGGCCTGCAGAGGCCTGGCAGTCACCAGTGGAGTCCCTGGCAGAAGGCTGGCCTGCAGAGGCCCCATGAGTGGCTGGTGGAGGCCCGCACAGTTGCTGATACTGTTCCTGACGAAGAGCAGAACTTCAGGGGCCCTGCAAGTGCCAGGCAGAGGCCCACACAATTGCTGGGGGAGTTACTGGCCGTGGGTACATGTGCGGAGTCCTGGCAGTTGCCAGCAGTGTCTGTAGCAGATGGCAGGCCTGCAGATGTTCGGCAAGCATGGGGGGCAGGGCCAAGTGGTCACTGGGGGAGTTCCTTGCCCAGGGTGGGCCTGCAGAGGACTGGCAGTTGCAGTCGATGTTACTGGCAGCAGGCAGGCCTGTGGAAGCCCTGCAAGCTCGGGCGCGGGGCCACACTTTCACCAAGGGATTTACTCGCCAGGGCAGGCCTGCAGGGGCCCAGTGGGTGCCAGGCAGAGGCCTGCGTGGTCACCGGGGGAGTTCCTGGCTGGGGACAGACATACAGAGGTGTGGAAGTCACTGGCAGAGTCTCTAGCAGACGGCAGACCTGCGGATGCCCAACAAGCGCGGGCATAAGGCCAGGTAGTTGCCCGGAGCATTCCTGGCTGTTGGCCGCCCTGCAGAGGCCTGATGGTTGCAGGCAGAGTTCCTGGCAGAAGGCAGGCCTGCAGAAGCCCTGCAAGCTTGGGTGCAGAGCCACATGGTCGCCAGGGGATTTAGTGGCCAGGCTTAGGCCTGCGGGGTCCCTGTGGCACCAGGCAGAGGCCTGAGAGGTCACTGGAGGAGGAGTTCCTGGCTGGGAGCAGATCTGCGGATGCCTGGTGGTTGCTGTCAGAGTTTCTAGTAGGCAGCAGGCCTGTAGAAGCCCGGCAAGCTCAGGGTGCAGGGCCAGGCAGTTGCCTGCGGCTTCCCTGGCCAGAGGGATGGAGGCTCACCGTGGGCCCCCCCATAGTCTTTTCCTGGTGGGGTGCTTGTTCTTGCAGGTGGGGGTGAGGGCGTTGCTCAGGGACCTACTCCCTCAGTATCAGCGGGGGTTAGGCTTCTGGTTCGTCAGGTAAGGGGGGCAGGGTGTGCCGTAAGTTCAGAATGGTGGGGAAAACTTTAGTTCAGTTTTCCTGCCTAGTGATAGAGTTTTCAGAGTCACACTGGGGTGCTCAGGGGACACACTCCTCACTTCCCACAGCACTCTTCTGTGGGGTGAGACAAGAGGTCCACAGTTCACTGCTTGTCTGTAGAAAACTCGCAGGAGCAAAACAGGAGAATAAAAAGAAAGGAAACAGAAAAGCAAGACACTCAGAGCTTTCTTGGGGGAGGGGACGGGCACTCTTCCTTTCAGATGAATTTTCTACCTGAAGCATGCTTTCTTGGGGTTGCAGTCAGTCTCAGCAGAGGTTATCCGCAGAAATCACTTCTTTCTCTTGGCTGGGCTCCCAGTATTCAGCTTAATTGAGAAGTTTCTGGAGGTTGTCTTCCCTTTTGGACAGCAGCCTTTTTCGGAAGCTGCTTCTAATCAGCCATCTTCTAATCACCCCCCTGTTATGTTTCTATTTTTATTTGTTTCAAGAAATTTTTAAATTTTCTTATTAATTTTTTCCTTGACCCATTGGTCATTTGGGGGCATATTATTTAATAATCATGTATTTGTACATTTTTTAACGTTCTTTTTTTTTCTTTTGGCTAGGGCTGGGTTTGAACCTACCTCCTCCGGCATATGGGGCCAGTGCCCTACTCCTTTGAGCCATAGGTGCCACCCATTGAATGTTCTTTTTATTAATCATCATTTTTTTTGAATGTTAAATATCTTTATTTGAAGATTCTGGAAAATGAGTTACTTTTAACTGACATACATGCTTTTAAATATGAAGATCTCAATTGCTAGACATGAAGATTAGTTAATAAGAATGAACTTGTTCTAGCATGTATGGGCTACATGCATCTTGATAGACTGTTATGTTTCCTCCCATTGAAAACTTTTCCTATCACCTCCAATACTTTCATATTAAGTTGCCACTTACACCTCATTAATGTGCATATGCCAAAAACACGGACAGATGCTTGTGGCAAATTTTGAGAACCTTCTCTAAGTTCAATGCAATTAAATACTATTATGAATTTATACAATGGCTCACGCCTGTAACCCTAGCACTCTGGGAGGCTGAGGCAGGTGGATCACTCTAGCTCCGGAGTTCAAGACCAGCCTGGCAAGAGCAAGACCACATCTCTAAAACCAGCCAGAAGCTGTGGGAGGCACCTGTAGTCCCAGCTACTCAGAAGCTCAGGCAAGAGGATTGCTTGAACCCAAGAGTTGAGGTTGCTATGAGCTGTGACACCACAACATTCTACTGAGGGGTAACAAAGTAAAACTGTCTCAAAAAAAAAAAAAAAGAAGAAGAAGAAGAAGAAGAAGAAGAAGATATTCTTAACCATTTCTACTGTGGGCCTTTTCTCCAACTGGTCTGTATTTGACTTCTGCAATTACAAGAGATGCTCAGAGTGATTACCATCAACGTCCAGACACTTCTGATTTCAGAGAACTACTGCCTGAGCAACACTGACCAATGTGTTTGCTTCTATTGCTGCACATACCCTTTCAATTTCTTCCCAAAGTTCCACCAGTGTAGCTGGTTTTCTATGGTACACCACATCCTGTAAGGTGCCCCATGGTTGAAGTCAAGGGGTGGTAAGTCAGGAGGCCGTGGGGGAAACTCAACCACCCCTCTCTGTCCTACCTCTTGTAATGGCAAGATCTCATCAAGGTAAGCTCTCACATCTGGTGGAAGTGCAGGAGGGCACCATCTTGTTGGAAGTAAAACATTTTATCCCCCAAAAGTGTCCGAATTGCAGGTAAAATGGATGTGCATAGCATGTCTGTGTACACTGGCCAAGTAACAGGACCTTTAAAAAAGAATGGTCCAAAGAGTACCCTCAGTGACAGTCCACACCAGACATTGAGGCCCAGTAAATGGACATCTTTTTCCACATGTAGAATTTCTGGAGTCTAATACAGACAATTATGTCAGTTGACTGTTCCATTTAGTTTAAAGTGTGCTTTATCTTTCCAAACCATTTTCCTGACAAATTCCTCATCCATTTGTACCATGTTTTGGAACCACTCACAGTATTGCACCCTTTGATCAGGGTCGTCTTCATTTAGTGAATGTGATAATCTCCAGACAAGAACTTCCCACTTTGCTGTCTTAAGAATGTGTCATATGCTTGTTCTGCTGATCTTGGTCTTATGTGCACACTGTTTGGTAGACTTCTGTGGTGAGCATGTAAACTGCTCCAACACTATCACAGACACAGTGGGACTTGTGGCTATGCGAGGCCTCGCAGACCTTCCTTTGTGCATCTCACACAAGGTGCCATGTGTCTCAAACTTATTGCGAATGCACACAATCGTCAGGCATGTGGGAGGATCTGTTGCGTACTCATGACTCCACTATTGCTGCATTTGTACAATGTTCTCGAATTTCTTCTTTTTTTATCTGCCTTTAAAAAAAAATAAATCATAAACACATAAAAAAAATTGTCAATTTTCCTCTTCACTTTGTACCTGATAAACTTAGTACAAAGGTACTTGTTTACAATTTGAAGTGACATATTTATCATGATTTTCCAATAATATTAATTCCTGCAGAACAAATATTTTCTCAAAATTTTGTGTTCTCATGATAGAATACTTTTATGTACTCAATAAACATTTTCTTTTTTATATTCTTGTATGGGACAGTGCTTTCTAAAACAACCCTAATTATTCTTCTATCTATTTTAAAAGAGGCATCACAACTTTTGTGGCTGTTTCATTTACTATGGAAAGAATACAATACTTTACCACAAAAAGATACCAACAAACCCTTTAATTCTGATACTTCTTACCCTTGAGTTATAAAAACAGGCTAAGATTATGAAAGGCAAAAGATTAGAAGGCAGTGTTCATAATCGTAGCCAAAACTATACCCCAAACTAGCTACAAAAATACTGTCTTTTTAAAAACATTGCACTGAAAACTATGATTTTACACCCCTTAGTTTAACTTTGCTTTGCCTTTGAAAGGCAAAAACTCCTTGAACTTTAAATAGCTCTTAATTTTTAACTCTACTCTCTCATCGAGTTTTTCAAGTCCCAAAGCCTCTCTTTGTTTGATTGCCAAATAGCATTTGCAAGATAGGCTCCTCTATAACTATGGGCATGGACTTGCCAACCACCATTTCTGGAGCTCATTGCTGTGTGACCGACCAAAGGGTAAGGTAATACATAACAAACTTGATGAATAGAGTCAAATCGAAGGGAACAAAACTCTATCACCTCCTCAATCTCTGTCTTTCTTTCTTATGTTGAATTTGTAAATGTATTAAAAGTGGGGAGGGGGGAGGAGGAGGGGAAGAAACTATTTCACTCTTAATTTTTAGAAATTGTACAAATATCCACATGAAATCTAATAGGAAACCTATGTTATTAGATATTAATATGATGATTGTAAAATGAAGAAATGTAATCAGGTAAACGTTAAAATAAATGTCAAAAAAAGTTTGGCCTAGAGGAATTATAGGATCGAATGGCAGGTTATTCTTTATGAGATTGTGGAAGAATAAATATCTTTTAAATGATTTCTATATGTATATAGTACATATAAAGGAAAAGTATCTTCATCCTACAGGCTGTCTGTAATATTACAAAAGATATGGTATCAGCTGTCCTTGTGTAAACAAGGAATATTATTTCAGTCTAGATAGACACTAAATATGTACAATTATGAGATGCATCATGTAATGCTCTCAGTGAAATATATAAACAGAATGCCTACTGAGTGTTGATTAAATATACAAATATTAAGAGACTGTTGGGTAATGAAATAAGGTATCTGTGAAAATATTATGTATAATTCTTGACACTGAAGGTTTTTCTTGGATGCAGCTACTATTAGTTAAGAAGGGAATAAATCTTAAGATGTTTTAAAGGAGGATATGTTTTTCCATAAGTCAGATTAGGAAATACAAGTTTTTAGTTTTAAAGAAAAGCTGATTCAATTTACATAAATCAGGAAACTATTTCCTGTACAAGAAAGGGATGCTCCTCTCATGGGAAAAGACAAGTAAGTTTAATTATTAGTAAAACTTAGGAATCAGACTCTCACCCAGTTTGGGTTACTTCTGAAAATGATTGACTTAGAGATTGCTACTAAAATATTTGCAAATTGCTTAAGCAAGTTGAAAATAAGTTCACTACAGAATAATGAAAACAAAATAGAAGTACATGTCAGGCCAGAGGACATGTGGAATTCAGGCAAGATACTGGGATTGCTCTGGGAAAGTCCTTCAGCTTTTAATTTTTGGGGGTTTCAATTCACAAAAACTGTTAGAAGCTTCAGTCCTTACTGAGTAGCTAAACGGATTTTTCTTTTTTTTTTTTGCACAAGTGAAGGAACACAACAGCATGAGAGACTTCCAATCAAAGGTGCATGTAAATTGTATATTTTATATGCAAGAGGAAGTATTTTATATATAGGTTTAAGTTATATAAATTTTAGCTGCTACTAGAAGTTACCTAAAAATCAAGACTTTACTTTTATTTTTATTAAAAAAAAACAAATATGTTCTTCTCTATTATAGATATATATTTCTTTGCTGGGATTTTGCTGGTTGGGGTTAGAGACAACTAAATAAATCAAGAAATAAGGCACCTATTAAACAGTCTGGTCAGGAAGGCCCAGCCACCTAGCTCCCACTGACATTTCCATTACCTGAAATGTATAAAGTAAGGAGGATTTGAGCCTCTAGAAAATTAGGTGGTTTATAAATAGCAATGTTATGGAAGGGAAATTGGAAAGTTGAAGAGAGAGAATGTGAAATATGTGCTGTTGACTTGATCTATGAGCACATTTTAAAACAATAAATATTCCTGTGATAGTTAGCTTCTTTATGCAGATTGCACATGGAAGAAGGAAAGCAATCACTCGGAGCAGCAGAGGCGAAAGCAGATCATAAGTCAGAAGATGGAACTTTAAAATTAGACATGTAAATTTCTCACAACACAGGAAAGGACGAAATGGTCTTTTCAGAGAGTCTGAGTTTAGCTGCACAGACAACCATCTATGAAAGGGTAGTAAGCATCAATACTGGGCTGAGTGGATGCAAACATCACCAACTGACATCAATAACAAGGAATTTCGCCTTCAAAGTTTCTTTAGAGTTTAGAAAATATCTTTGTTCTATCCCTTATTTCCACTAAACCTTCAATTCTCTTGTAGAGTTGGGTTAAAAAAAATTGGCTTCAAATTGGCTAAAAATAGATTTATTTTGTACATGTAATCTAGGTGAAACAAAACGTTTTAAGATAATTTACTAATGTATTTAATAAGTGAAGAACAATTTCTCTGAGTATATTAGTATCTCCACACAGACTTAATAATTGTTGGTATTATAGATACTTTGTCTTATCCAACAATATGTTAAATCAGTGTTCATTAAAGTCCCAGAGGAACTCATTATCTAAAGAAATAATTCAGCAAATATTTTTATAAAGGGAAGAGTTACTTCCTATTCTATCATTAACAAAATTTTCATTTTTATAAGAGTTTTTCTTATGGGAAAGCAAAGCTATTGTGTCCTTCTAACAGATAAGACATGAAGATGTAACAATATGGTGAATTATATTTAACAATGTGTTAAACAGGGATGTGAAACTTGATGATAAGATATCTATTACATTAGACTACCACCAAACCAAATCAAAGACGTCACAGAGTTAAAAATATCAGTTAGCTGAAACATACTGTGTCCTATTTCATTTGCATTTCTGTAATTTTTGCCTCTGATGTCTTTGAACTCATTGTTTTATTTTGAAAATTTCTGGGGCATGTGAGGAAATTGGTTGACCAGAGACATCAGCTGCCAAATCATCTCAGAAAGAAGTTAAAGTTTAAGATAAGACAGGAAACAAGGCTTGGTGTGGTGGCTCAAGCCTGTAATCCTTGCCTTCTGGGAGGCCAAGATGGGTGGCTTGCTTTAGCTTGAGCCTGAGCCAAAGCGAGACCTCATCTCAAAAAACTAGCTGGGCCTTGTGGAAGTTGACCGTAGTCCCAGCTACTTGGGAGGCTTAGGCAAGAGAGTCACTTGAGCCCAAGAGTTTGAGGTTGCTGTGAGCTGTCATGCCACAGCACTCTACTTAGAGTGACAAAGTGAGACTCTGTCTCAAAAAGAAACAGAGAAAGAGAACAAACAAACATAGGCGGGTGTAATTCCAAAAGAAAAGTGCCAGAATCCCCGAGATTCCATAGGAAGAAGTTGCAAAGCAGAAAAAGGAGCAAGGTGTCAGTGGAGATCAACCCCTTAAGAGGCTTAGATTCTAGCAAAAAGGGTAGGTAAGGTGTTTTTTTCTCCCTTCCAAACATCTCTGGCAGTTAGCAGACTCTTGGGCTATTAGAAAGCCTTTCTACCCTCATGAGCCCAAAAGCTGCTACTGCCAGTGAACTGGGAGCTTCTTGAGGACAAAGCACTGGGCTGTCAGCCCCCTTGGGGTCACTTTGTGTCACCACAGCCCTGAGCTGAGATGTCTGGTGCCATATTGCTTCTCCACCCACCATGTGCCTTTGTCCTCTCCAGGGGCCCTCAGTTCATGGAGGGTTTAACAAAATGTGATACACATTTACCACAGAGCGCTCCTCAGCCATGAAAAGGGATTAATGTCATTTGCAATATTTTGATGGAGCTGGAGATCATTATCCTAAGTGAAGTATCTAAAGAATGGAAAAATAAATATCACATAAACTGGCACTAAACAATAAGCACACAGGTAAAACGCAGTGAAAATAAAGTGAGGGAGGCAGAAGGAGAGGGCTGGTGAAAACCTACCCATATGTATAAGGACCACTGTCTTAGTAATGGGCACATTTAGAGCCCAGATCCAAGCATTGCAAAAGCAATCCATGTAACTGAAAATATCTGTACCTTGTAATATTGTAAAATAAAGATTCTGAATCTAAGGGAAACCTAAACAAATAGTACCATGTGTATCTGTGTAGCCTCACTTAGATTCATCTTTAACATTTTTTCATGTTTGCTTGTTTAAGGTCTATCAATTATTTTTTAAACTGAAAATAAATTTGGCCTGTGGGAGCCCATTCACAGACTAGGGTCTGGGTATACTCACACACATAAACACACACTCATTTTGTTTTAGCTATTTGTTAATAAGAAAGTAACATCATGGGATTTCATTCCTAGATATGTCAGCAAACCTACCTTGTGACTGAGATATTCTTCAATACAACAGAAATACCATTATCTCACTCAAGAAAATTAACAACTCAATAATAATATCTAATACACAGTCCATGTTTAAATTTTCCCAATTGTAAAATTTTTTGTTTTGTTTAATTTTCATGATATTGAAAACTTTTTGAGTCCAATTATCTCCAAGAATATGCCACATTTTGAATTGGTCCGACCACTTTCCTATGATTAGCTCTAGGTTAAAAGGTGTTGGCAAAATTTTGTTTCTTCTGGAATGTTGTATACTCTTACCTCTGATGTACCACCTGCCTAAAGAGACACAAAATGCAAGGTTGTCTTATTATTTGTGGTACTAAAATTTATCGGTTGTTTAGGATTGGTGCTATACACGTATTACTTTATTGTAATCATATGTTTTTCTTTTGTAAGTAATAAGTCAGCTGTTTGGGAACATTTTCAGATTATATTAATAACTTACTCCCTAAAAACTTTTCATAATGCTGTGTGTGTGTGTGTGTGTGTATTAATTGGGATTTATGCATTCTTTTTTAAATTCGAGAATACTTTTTATTATTCTTTCTAATGTTCAAAATATGCTGTGTCTGGCCTTTGCAAGTTTCTTCAGTCTCCCATGTTTTGACATTTTACTTCTTTCTGGTAGAGCAACGTGGCCTAGACTCGTCTTGTACCTTCCCTGGCCTGGATCTGTCATTTTCCCAACAGGCCTTGATTTCTTCTAGTGGAAAATGATGTATAGAAACAAAGATTTGGGCTCTAGGTGTGCTTATCTTGGATTCTAGGCATTTCAGTGAACAGAGCTACAAAACGCCCACACAGTCTTTAAAAATCATGCATTTACTGTAGTTCGCTGGGGGTAGAAACAAGGGATAATTGACTTAAAATTTTTTTCAGAAGTGTTCTGCGTCTTGATTGTAGTGGTGGATGTGTAACTCTGAAGTTTTCAAAATTCAGGCCTGTACACCAAAAAGAGTATATTTCAATGTACGTAAGCTTAATCAAAACTTAAGAATTCACACTTACCAAATTAAAATCCAATTGCAGAGTCTTCCGCACTTTTCTTTATTCTGTATTTGTACGTCCCTTCTCCTACAGCAAAATCCCTAATTCTTAGCAACACCAATATATTTACTCATGTCCTGTGCCATAAAAAAATATAAAATAAATTCAAATAGTTTCAAATTTCAACATCAACATCACGGTATCACTACCATAATGAAACTAGTAAATTCAAGATTTTTCTCCAGTACCTTTTAATCTCAAAATAAATCCAGTTAAAGGAAAAGTTTGTGTGCTGGGTTCAAAAATTACTTGGATTAATTGTTTTCTCTGTATAGGTAACAAATTCACATAAAAACGACATGTGTTAATAAACACAAAGTAAGTTTATGTGTGTTCAATTTTATACTTTGCTCCTTTAATTATAGCTGTTTTTTAGCATGCAAAACATTTTCCTGGTTCAAAAGTCAAAACTAAACAGAATGGAATTCCTATTCCCATACTAATCTTCTATATTCTATTTTTATTTCATTTGTAAAAAATAAGCACATATGTTTATTACTCATTTCTTGGACAAAAGTCAGCACATCATAAATACTCTTTTGAACCATGCTTTGGACATTAACCTTGGGGGTCATCCCAAATCTCATACCAGTTTTCCTCATTCATCCAGCCACAGTGCATGCTATTGTGTAAATGTGCCACAAATGTTCAGCCAGTCTCCATTTTTCACATTTACCATGTTGTTTAATGTCGCAATGAATAACTTTGTAGCATGTTTTGTATTTATGGAGGTAGGTTAGGGTACATTCCTAGATGTGAGGATGCTGAGTTAAATGGTAAATGCATGTACAGTTAGGTCACATATTACCAAATTCCTCTCCAGAGCAGATGTACCATTTTTTTCTTCCTCCTACCAATGGAAGTGCTGGGAGGACTGTTTTCTCACAATCCCACCACCTCACTAAAGAAATGTGTCATCAGTTTTAACTAATCTGATGTGTGAGAAATTATAGCTCAGTGCAGTTTTGATTTCTGTGTCTCTTATGAGTAAAATTGGGTGTATTTCTATCTGTTTAATACTACTTAATATCTATTTTAATATATCTTTCTATTAATACTTTTAATCTATTTTTCAGTGAAGACTATGGTCTTTCACCCCTTGATTTGAAGATTATCTTTAAGAATTAAACAGATTAGTTTAAGTAGCAAAATAATTAGAAATATCCTCCCATTTTTCATTATTTTGACTTTAACAATATGTAATAGTATTTTATGCAATGGTATGGAATACTTTTATGCAATAGTATTTTATTCTACATGGGAGAATTTATCAATATTTTCTTGTTTATTTTTTCTCTGAATTTTATACAAAGCTTTCACCACAGCCCTACCTACATTAAAAGGAATTCTTATTTTTCTAGTCCTATGTGGTTTCATTTGTTGCATTTAGATCTCTGATCCATTTGCAATTTATTCCTTTGTATGATCTGATTATAAAAATAATCTTGTCAGTTTTAAATCACTATCCACTTGTTCCAACCTACTTATTGAAAAGTGATGTGAGATAATGTAGTGAATTTCCAAATATATTTGGCTCAATTTGAGTGACTTCTATTCTGCTCTAGTGGTTTTTCTGTTCATGTACAAGTTAAACACTGTCTTACCTAAAGAAGTTTTCTAGTATCTATTAATACCCAGAAGGGCTCACTGGTTCTCATTGGCTTTTAAAAAACGTTATAGTTTTCCTTGATATTCTTTCATGTTTCTTTATATATGTAAATTTTACAATCAACTTGTCTAGCTACAGAAAAAAATAAACCTGTTAATATTTTTATAGAGACTGCATTTAACGTACATATTCACAGGGGTGCAGTTGACATCTTTACAATATTAAGACATGTGTTTATCTAAGAAAAAAAGATGTTCTTCCTTTTTTTCAAGGCTCACTTTGTCTCTTTCAGAAATGTTTTACAGTTTTCTTCTTATATTTAGACATTCTTTTAAAGTTTATTGGTATATTATATTTTTTATTGCTATTATAGTGTAGGGTTTCCTCTTTGACTGGATTTTCTAACTGGTTATTATTTGTATATATGAAGACTATTCATTTTTGTAGCTTATTCTATATTCTGCTTCTCTATTGAATTATGATTAGAGTTATTATTGATTTTCCTGGGTATTTTGAAGTATACTATTTTATTATATGTGAATATATATTGTTGCCCTCCTTTTTTTCTTATTATTATGTCTTTGTTTTCTCTTGTCTCTTTTCATCGATGACATCTAATACATGATTAAACTTAGTAAAGAGAGTCAAACTACAGTGTTAATTTTGGTCTAATTTATCTGACCATTGTAAGAATAAAAATGTCTCTAATGTTTCAATATGATGAAATATATTTTTTAATCAAGAATAGGTATTCAATTTTGTCAAAACTTTAAAAGCATCCTTTATATGATTTTTCATCTTAGATGGAATAAGATGGTAAATTATAGTTATTGATTTTTTTTTTTTTTTGCAGTTGGCCCCAGCCGAATTCAAACCCACCAGCCTCAGTGTATGTGGCTGCTGCCATAACCACTATGCACTGAGCCAATTATTGATTTTTCTTAAAGATGATTTCACTCTATTGCCCAGGCTGGAGTGCAGTGGCACCATCATAACTTACTGCAGCCTCAAACTCTTGAGCTCAGGAGTTCACTTTTCTATGGGAACTCCTTCCTTAGCCTCCCAATTAGAATTATAGGCAAACACTACTATACCTGGTTAATCTCTCTCTCTCTCTTTTTTTTTTTTTTGTAGAGGTGGGATAACACCACTTTGGTCAGGCTAATCTCAAACTCCTGGTGTCAAGTGATCCTCTTGCTTTGGCCTCCCAAAGTGCTGAGATTATAGGTATGAGCTACTATACCCAACCTTATTATTGATTTTTTGATATTGAACCTATCTTAACATTTCTGAAATAAATCTCCCTTGGTCATAGTGAATTATTTTTCATGTGGTATTAGATTTTATTTGCTACTATTTTATTTAGACATTTTGCATTGATAGTCATAAATAAAATATAAACATAAAAAGTAAAATATAAACATAAAGTGAAATAGAAAGTCAACTTTGTAAAAGGTATTTTCTTTGCTCTTGGAAATGAAAGTTTGATAGAAATCTTCCCTGAAATTTTGAGTCTTTATTTTTTGTTTTGAGGCATTCTTTGATAGCTTCTTCTATGGGAACTATTTTACTTCAAAATGTTATTTATTTTATCTAAATTTATGATGATTGTTAACATTTTCTTTCTTAACTCAATAAATAAAGCATAGCAATTAGGAGCATGTACTCTGACTTGATGTCAGTTAAAATCTTGGTTTTAACTACTTCTATGTGAGCTTGAGAATGATTTTATTCCTTATGCCTCAGTTTCATTATTTCATTATTGCTGACCTTATAAAGATTTTGTGAAGAACAAACTAGTCAATATGCAGGCACTTTGCACATAAGCTCTCAGCTATTGTTAATTTTCTCATTCATCCATTTATTCACATATTCATCAAACATATCAAAATGACATTGAGTGAGTAAAAATATCAGATATTTTTGATACTTTGGCTATATATAAGAATGACATAGATCTTATCATAAAGTTAAGACCAAACGCTAAAGGGAAATCCAGGAAAATACGGTGGTTAGGAATGGTAAAATGAGAGACCTGAAATAAAAATAAACTTTGATGAGCATTTCAGTTGGAGAAAATAATATATTCACAGGAAGAGAAGTATAAAAAACGACATTTCAGGAAATTACATGGTCAAGCATGAGTGCTTTAAGTGGATGCAAGAGGGAGATTTTGAAAAGTCTTTTATGCCATGTTGTAGAGTTTGAACTTTGTCCCCTCAGTGACAGATTATAATTAAGGATTTTACATAATGTAGGTCTATTACCTGGTTTGTGTTCATGAGAGGTTGTTTTAGAAGCAGTGGGGAGAATGCACTGGAAACTTTATAGTCCATTAACATTATCAAGTCCTATGCCTGAAGATTTCTGATTGTCAGGATGAGTGTAGGACCTTGAATAAGGATTTTCAAGGAATTTGGCTGCTAATGATTGTCCTACAGTGAAATAGAAGAACACTATAACTGTCCAGTAGGTACTGAAGCTGCTGAATGGCAGAGGTGGCGGGGACAAAGAGCAGAAACTATTGTGTTTTTATCTTACCTGTCTAAATCTATAATCTATCTAGTGTGTTATGGACTGCATATTGACATGTCCACCAAGATTCATATGGCAAAATCCTAACCCCCAATGAGATGAGATTAGGATGTAGATGTGGGCACTCTGGGAGGTTATTAAGTCATGAGGGTGGGGCCTCCATCATGATATTAGTGCCCTGATGTGTCTAAGAGAGAGGAAGAAAACTAACTGGTATATAAGGAGAAGATGGTCTTTGTAAATGAAGGAAGACAGCCCTCACCATACTGGTACCTTGTTCTTGGACTTATCAACCTCCAGAATTATAAAAAATATAGTGCTGTTTAAAGCAGTCCAGTCTATGGTATTCTTAGCCCAAACTAAGACTATACCCACACATATACTGCTGGAAAAATTCTTAGCACAGGTTTATAGTTTCAAAGAATTTAAATTCTATAAATTTATAAATAACATGATTTTAATTTAATTTAATTATTTAATAAATTTAATTATTTAAATTTCATCAATACTTTGTTAGTTTGGGGGAATTTACTTTTATTTTTTCTTTTAGTCCCAGGACAAGATGTCAACAACAAAGATTAGCTACTATGGAAATTATTGAAGGAAGAGGACAAAATCAAATACAAAGAGGAAATGTGTGCTGTCATTACTAGAAAAAACGAATATAAAATTGTGATATGAATTGCAGAGAATGAGTTATCTTCCACTTGTAGTGAGTTTAAAAGTTCTTTTAAAGGAAGCCTTCAGCAGCCATTGGGGATCTAGGTCTGGAACTCCTAAAATGGAGATTCAGGCTGGGGATAAAATTCAGGAACCATCAGTATACCATTGGTGCTAACTGAAGCCAGGAGAGGGAACAATGTTACCCAGGGAAAGTGACAGAGGGAGAAGAGTAAAAGTTTCAGGAAAGAATTTTGGCAGGAAGGGGAAATGGACTTGCAAAGAAGAGAACCAATACCACACAAATAAAGCATTATTATGAAAACCATTGGAATGTGAAGAGATAAAGCCATGATGAAGGGTGTCAGATGCCTCACAGAGGGCAGCAGGTGAAAGCCTAAGTCACACTGGGGATAAGGACACATTCCAGTAGCTGCTGCTCACTTTCAGAGGGAGCCATTGCCAACAGCCAGGTTCTCCCAGTAGGTGAGCAAAGGACGGTAAGCAAGAAAAGGCTGCACATAGGAGTAAACAATTGTTTCAAATTGTTGCAAAACAGAGGAAGGAAATAAGGTGAACCCCCAGGAGGGATGCAGCATGTTTTCAAAGATAGTTGATCCTATTTTATAAGTCAAGAAGTGGCAGGTAAGGAGGAGTAACAAAGGAAAGAAATAATCATAGAGGTAGCATTAGATAAAACCCAGGGAAAGGGTGGGGACTCTTGTATTCTGAGGCTAAGCGTGGTGAAAGCAAGCAGGTGTGTATCCACAGATTTGCTTGGAGATTAGGGTTCTGTAAAATAGAGTGCTATGGGGCCTGGCATTCTCCACTGTTTCTTTTGGACAGGATTGTCTGCTGAGTGAAAGGCTAATGCCTTAAAAGATACTGTAGGAAAATTATGGTGCACTTCTCTCACCCAACCCTGTTTAACCACAGGAAGGGAAAAATCCCGCTCTTGTAAAATATAGTTTATCTGGAAGCAATACAAACCTTATAATATATGATGGCATTGAAGAAAATCCACCTTTCTGTGGGATTTCTGATATTCTCCCTTTTTTATGGGTTCTGTGCCCTCCTAGTGTGCTAAGCCTATGCTTAGCAAGTAAGGTTTTGAGAAAAGCCACAAAGATCTGGAACAGCTGCATTCAGGACTAGAAAAGCTGAGGAAAGAACATAGAAAGCTGATGCAGAGACACTAACAAAGTTTGCAATTAAAACTTTTAATGGCTCGGCACCTGTGGCTCAATGGGCTAAGGTGCCAGTCATGTACACCTGAGCTGGCAGGTTCGAATCCAGCCTTGGCCCGCCAAGCAACAATGACAGCTGCAACCAAAAAATGGCCGGGCGTTGTGGCAGGCGCCTGTAATCCCAGCTACTTGGGAGGCCAAGGCAGGAGACTCGCTTGAGCCCTGGAGTTGGAGGTTGCTGTGAGCTGTGAAGAACTCTATCCAGGGTGACAGCTTGAGGCTCTGTCTCAAAAATAAAATAAATTAAAAAATAAAACTTTTTCATGATTCCAGTCCTCCGGGTTCTGTGATTTGCCTCCCATCACTGTTGGCAGCCCTTGTATATATATAATTGTGAGGAAGTCTGGGGTGGGGGCTGCAGAGCCACTGACTCAGAACTCACATGTGAGATCATCTCTTTGTGGTACACTATGAGTTCCTGCAAGTTGCCAAGGCCTCAGCTAGACACTCAGAGGGGATGAAAATATACTCATGCCTAATAATAGATTGAATTATATTAGCTTAATTTTAATTAAAAAGAATAGAAAAAAATTTAAGTAATTTGCCCAATGCCAAGGCTACTAAAAGGACTTAAACCCAGAAATCACCCCTTTCTTCAGTAAAGAAAAAATAAATGAGAAAATGTGAACTAACATGAGATGGTGAAAGAGAAAACCAATTTCCAATAGAGAAATGTGGGGGGGAAAGGGTGAGGTGGGGAGGAGGGAACATTCCGTAGTAGCAAGAATCTCAGCTTTGACATTGTTCTTAAAAGAAGCAAAACAGGACCACATTTTCCAGTAAACTTCAGGTTATCTGCATCTCCAGAATGGAGTTAGTGGGACAAACTCTACAACCACGGGGGAGCCAGCATCCGCCTCCTTTGCAAACCAGCCTTTTCTGGGTCCTGATGGCCTTCATGGTGTTGGAACCGGGGCGGGGCGGGGGAGAACTGGCAGATGTGATTGATAATAACTACTTGGATCATTAAGTAACTCCTACAGCAAAGAGAGCAGAGGGTTAGGTTGTTTCTCCTCTTACAATGTGATCAGTTTATTCTTCCCTAAACTCCCTGTTAATTGGAATGAATGCCTTTCTTTCCTCTCCATTCCTCAGTGTCTGCCTCTGTCTTCTTCTCTCTCTCTTTCTGTCTTGTTCTTCACAGAACTTAATTATATCTGACTTTCTATAAGAAATTCATTAGTTTTTTTATTATGTCTTTCTTCTCACCAAGATTTACATAAAAAGAATGACTTTATCAACCTAAAAAAAAAGAAGAAAAAAGGTCATCTTAGTTCACAGGCAAAGTTAAGATTCAGAGGTTCAGTCATGTTAATTTCTCCCTGTAAAAAGAAGTCAAGAAAATTATAATGAATAATTACTTTTAATTAATGTCCTAGGACCACTTCCTGGTGTTTGATAGCCCTGAATGATTTTGCTTACTTTCTGGGGAATAGCAATCGTGTGTTTGTGTGAGGTATCTGCCTCACAAAGAAGAGAAAGTTCAACTGCTCCTAAAGTCAGCCCCATAAAAATCCTACAGAAAATCCCATTGCTTTTTTGACACAGGAATTCATTATTCTTTTGTTTACATTTAGGATGGGAAGAGAAGAGAAGGAATCTTAGAAGAAATAAAATAACAAATGGAAACTTACATACATTTCTTTGTTTTAAATTTCAGATTAAATGAGGGTACATATTCTTGGGTTCCATAGTCTGCTTTTGTAAGGGAAAATTCCTAGTTGCAGTTGTGTCCTTCACCCCAAGAGTGTGCCATCTACCTGTGAAATGTAACCATTGGGTGGAAACTTACCCAACACCACCCCTCCCTCTCGAATTTAATGTTTTTCTCTCATCTGAGCTTGTGGTTATTAATCTACTAACTTCCTTTTAGTATTGAGTATGTGTGTTGTAAGTTTTTCCATTTTTTGTGATACTTCACTTAGGAGAATGTTCTCCAAATTTGTACAAGTTGTTACCAAAGATACAAAATCTCCATCACTTTTTATGGTTACACAGTACTACATGGTATACGCATACTACAATTTATTAATCCATTTATGTGTTAAGGGCACTTGTTTATTTCCATATCTTTATGCTGCTATAAACATTCTCATGAAAATGTTCTCATAGTAAAATGTCTTTTTTTCCCTTTGGGGTAGATACCTAGCAGGAGGATTGCAGAATCAAATGGTAGGTCTACTTAAATTTATTTGAGGAATCTCTATACTTTCTAGAGGCTCTACTAGTTTGCAGACCCATTAACAGTGCATGAGTGTTCCTTTCTCTTTGTGCCCATAGCAGCATCCGTTGCTTTGGGACCTTATGATGAGGGTAGTTCTTACTAGGATTAGGTGATCTCTCAAAGTGGTTTTGATTTTCACATTCCTGACAATTAAGAATGATGAGCATTTTTTCATGTTCTATCCATTCATCTGGCCTCAGGAGAAAAGTTCTATTCATGTCTCTTGCCCAGTTTTTAATGGGATTTTTTTTCTTTTCTTGTTGATTTGCTTGAGTTCTTTGTAGATTGTGGTTGTTAGCCCTTTTTCAGATTCATAGCATACAAACATCTTTCCCATTCTGAAGGTTGTCTTTTTGCTTTGTTGACTGTGTTCGTAGCTATGCAGAACTTTTTAAGTTGATCAAGTGCCATTTATTTAATTTTGTTATTGTGATTTCCAGTGAAGTCTTTATAAATTCTTTCCCTAGGACAATAAGATTAAGAGTTTTTCCCACACTTTCTCCAAAAATTTTTACAGTTTTTTGTGTTAGATTTAAATCTTTTATCTATCACAAGTTAATTTTTGTAAATGGTGAGAGGTGTAGGTTGAGTTTCAGTCTTTTACGTGTGGCTAAGCAGTTCTCCCACCACCATTTGTTGAATAGAGATTCTTTATCCCAGTGCTTTTCTTTGCTTTGTCAAAAATCAGGGAACAATATGAGACTGGTTTTACCTCTGTGTTCTCTGTTCTGTTCCACAGACTTGTGTCTCTATTTTTATGCCAATATCACACTGTTTTGATCAGTAGTATTTTAATGCCAATACCAAACTGTTTTGATCTTATAGTATAACTTGAAATCTGATAAAATGATGTCTCTAGATGTGTCCTTATTACATAAAATTGCTTTAGCTATTCAGTTTTTATTTTCTGGTTTCATATGAAATACAGAACTATTTTTGCAAGATCTTCAAAGTATGACCTTGGAATTTTAATGATGAATGTATTAAAGCTATAGATTTCATTCAGTAGTATAGACATTTTAATAATGTTGGTTCTTCCAAGCTATGAGTATGATATGTTCTTCCATCTGTTAATATACTCTGCTATTTCTTTTCTTAGTGTCCCATAGTTCTTTCTGTAGAGAACTTTACATATTTTGTTAATTATATTCCAAGGTATTTCATTTTCTTGATGTACTATGAAGGCTACTGTACCTTTGATTTGATCTTCGCTTGACAGCTATTGGTGTACATGAAGGTTACTGATTTGTGTACATTGATTTTATATGTTGAGATGTTGCTATATTTCTTGGTCACTTCCAGAAGTGTCATTGTTGAGTCCTTCTAAGAGCATATCATCAGCAAAGAGCAATAGTTTGACCTCTTCTGTGTCCACTTGGACACCCAGATATCTTTCTCGTGTCTGATTGCAATGGCTAGGTCTACCAGCACTATGTCAAATTGTAGTGGTGATAGAGGACATCCTTGTCTGGTTCCAGTTCTAAGCAGGAAAGATTTCAGTTTTTCTCTGTTCAATATGATATTGGCTGTGGATTTGTCATAGATGGCTTCTATCAGTTTAAGAAATGTCCCACGATGCCAGTTTTCTTCAGTGTTCTTATCAAAAAATGATGCTGAATTTTGCCAAATGCTTTTTCTGCATCTATTGAGAGGATCATATTGTCTTTGTTTTTACTTGTTTCTGTGGTGAGTTGTGTTTATATATTTGTGTATATTGAACCAGCCTTACAGTAGTATAAGGGTGAAATGTTCTATATATGTCTATAAATTTTATTTGTTCTAGAGTCAATTTAAGACCAATGTTTCTTATTTAGTTTCTGCTTAGAGGAACTGTACACTTCTGTCAGTGGGATGTTGAAGTCCCGTAGCTATTACAATGTTTTTGTTTGTCATGTTGTTCAGACCAAGTATGGTTTTCTTTATAAATCTGGGAGGTTTTAAGTTGGGTGAATAAATAGTTAAGCTTGAAATATCTTTTTGTTGAATTATCCCTTGACCAGTATATAGTGTCCATCTTTGTCTTCCTTTTTCTTTTTTTTAAAAATTGTATTAAATCATAATTGTGTACATTGGTGCAACCATGGGGCAAAATGTGCTTACTTCATATACAATCAGAAATATTTTGATCGTACTGTTAGAGATAGCCTTCATGGCATTTTCTTAATCACGATATGAAGACATTGTTATTCTACATTGAATAAGTTTCACCAGTACCCTGCTAAGATGCACC
>CAUYON010055589.1:0-44252 GCA_963573935.1 Arctocebus calabarensis
GCGGGCGCCTGTAGTCCCAGCTACTTGGGAGGCGGAGACAAGAGACTTGCCTGAGCCCAGGAATTGGAGGTTGCTGTGAGCTGTGATGCCACAGCACTTTACCCAGGGTGACAGCTTGAGGCTCTGTCTCAAAAAAAAAAAAAAAAAAAAAAAAAGAATAAAGCTGGAGCAGTGCAGGCAATGTGAACAGAGAGCAAAAGTACCCACACAAGTCTCAAGGTAACAAAGAGGTATTTGTTTTAGGAAGACCAAAGACAAAGCTCAGAGCACTTCCAAAGACAGTTGGAAGTGGGTCCCTCTGATGATGAGAAAGGGTGAGAGAGAAGATGCTAAAGCCATGCAAGGGATAAAAACCCTCTGCATTTGAAATTGGTTGCAACTCTGGCCCGTCTGCATCTCCTGGTATGATTGCCCTCCTCTAGGGTCCATTGATTGTCTCTTTGTATTGGTTATTGGTTACCTAGGTTATCTCGCATCCACATTCTTCTGGGCCCTCCAGACTTCCTGATTCAGCGGGCCAGGTTTTCCTCCCACCCCCCTTGAAGCCCCTGTCTCAGTGTCCCTTCTCATCATTCCCTTGGCCAAGGAGGGGATCAAATCAATCAGCCACTGGGGCGAGTGGGCGGGGAACCCTTAAGATTTTATTTTAGTTCACAAACTGAAGAAGACCACAGCAGTGGTGCCAAAGAGTTATTTTGGAAGAGGAGAAGGCCCACTTAGTAGAGAACTAGGACCAAACACTGCTTGGGTTAAAGAAGATTAAAGTTCCAAGTTTTCACTTTGCTATTGCTGATGACCTGAAATGTCTACACTTAGGTGCTTAAGGCATCTCTGTTCTCCTTTAAAATGTAAGAAAAAGCAAATCCTGTAAAAGATAGCAAATTAAATATATACATCTAATTTTGCACCCTCTAGCAAACTTACTATAAAAGTAAAGAGTTTTTTTTAAGATATAAACTTGCAAAGATGGAAAGAACAGGACAAGATGCAATAAAAACATTTTAGAAAAACTGAAAGATAAGTAGTTAATACTTTAAAGGACCTAATTAAATAATTAAGCCATGGAAGATGAAGCTGGTACCATGGAAAGCTGAGAAATGACCAGAATCCTCAAAAGATCCAGGAACTGACAGCACCAGATGCCTCTGGAACTGGGAGCGAAGTGTAATTTAGATAAACGGCAAAATGATAAATACTTTAAAGCTATTTGAGAAAAGTTAGAACCCTAGGACCTTCCTTCACCCTATTCCCTTGGGTACCTGTGCTCCACACCAGCAAAATTCTGGAGGCTTCTCAGCAGATATATGAAAAGTTCAATTCTGGAGACTATGAAACAGAGGGTACCAACACAAAAGGACCCCAAACTCATCTGAAAACCTGACTACTCTTCTAAACAGTGAGATGAGGCAGGCAGACACATATGTCATACTGACCAAGCTATGCCTCTCCCCATTCTCCACTTCTAGGACCTCGTAGGCAGACATATTTTCCAGACAAAAGATTGCAAGAAACCAGCTCCAAAGAAAACCTTAAAGACAGCAACCCTGAAGGACCCTAGCAACCCACTCTATCACTCTGCCAAGGTCAAAGTCAGCAAGCCCTGTTCATGGATGCAGAGGTTTCAATTACATTTTAAGATCCTGTTCTAAATTGTGAGCAGGAAACTAAGGATTGTTAGTGGAAGAAACTGAGGAAATTCTCTATCTCCATGATAGACTTCAATCAAATAAATAGGAAAAAAAGCAACTTGGAGGAAACAAGGATTATAAAAAGGAGAAAACAATTTTAAGAAACCATTGTTAAGAGTAATAAGAGAAGATATTATAATCCATAAAACAAGACTAGAACAATGTTTTAAAATTAGAAGAGCATTCAAAGATAAGAAAAGCTCTAGTAATTAAAAACATGATCTCAGATTTAAAAAAAAAAATCACTGTAATATAAAGTTGAGGAAACCCACATAAAGAGAGTATTTTTAAAGCAATGGAAAAGATTAAAAAATAGCACAAATATTTTGGAAAGCAAAAATGAATAAATAAATAAATAATTGAATTTTTGCACTAAATCCTAGCTGTAGAAAGAAAGGGGAAAAAGAATAGGAAGAAAGAAATGATCAACCAAGTACTTCTTGAAATTCTGCAGGAATCAAGCACCAGGTTTTCAGATTGAGAGCATCCATTGAGTGCCCAAACACAACCTTAAAATAGACCCTGAAGAGGCACATTACTGTGAAATTTAGAGCACTGAGGATAAAGATGCCAAGTGCTTTCATGGAGGAAAAATAAAAGTGTTTCCTCCATGAAAAATGAGAAATCAGAGTATATATAGGTTTCTCAAGGGCTGGTAAGCTGAGTGAGACAACATACTTAAGGAAAACTACTTCTAACACGTGAATTCTATAACTAGCCAAACTATCAATCAAGTAAGAGGATAGAATAAAGCTGACTTGAGACTCAAAAATCACAAAATATCTATCTCTCACATACCCTTTCTCACACACTCCTGTAAATGCGCTAGTCAAAAGATTGTTCTGCCAAAGAAAAACTACCACATTATCCAAAAAGGACATAAAATATTTCTGTCTTTTCCAACTACCATTCTGTGTAAGGTCAATTTTCTTCATGCACTTCAGTAAAAATACCCAATTGCAACAGACTGAATGCAGATTTAGGTGTGAAAATCTGTTTTCTTTCAAGGCAGACATTAAAGAGAGTGTATTTTATTTTGAAAATAATAGCTATTATTCATGAAAATACGTTACTTAAGCTAGAACACAATGAGCTTATCATGATATTTTAAATTAATTAATAAATACTTAAAAAAATTATCAGCTTTAATTTTCAATGAGGTCAACATGAATAAATATGACCCATGCAAACAAAAAAAAAGCTCTTAGAGTTCCTCAATTTTTTATTTTTCAGAAATATAAATTCCTTAGACCAAGAAGTTTGAGAACCACTGATTAGGGAAGAGACAAAAATGAGTCTAAGGGCCATTGTTTTTCAAAAATAGTTTGAAAAAAAATAAAGAAAGAGGTGCTATGGAGGTGCATAACCAACCATGAGTACATCTTTCATTTATAGATGAGGACAACTGCATTTGGAGATGGGAGGGCAGTTGCCCATGGTGACACTAGCAGTTAGTGACACCTGGCTGAGCTCCTGGTCTCTTTCCTCCCCCTTCAAGGATTTTTGCTCTGTGTTATTCGGGCTTCTCAGCCTCAGTTTTCTGAGCTGCATATATTTTTTTATTAATGCGTATTTTATATGTACGTATGTGGTGCACGTATGTAGGGTATGTGTGTAGAACTGTACCACAGAGAGCAAGCTTGTTCTTCCAGCTTTTGTCACTCCTTCTCAGAAAACTTGTTCCAAGAGCCTCTACTAAGGGAAAACAGACCCCAGAAGCCCCTGTCTTCTGGTTCCAGCTAATAGGGCTAGATATAGGCATATATACAAAATAAACTCCTCTTTTTGGAATTTAGAATTGGCAAAAAGGAAAAATCAGTGCCTGTTGGAAACTTAATCTGAGAAAACTGAAAAGTTGGGGTTGTATTTAAGGCAAACACATCTGGGCCATCTACCTGCCAAAGTCAGGAAAACATAAACAGCTACAAGAGGACACACACAGAAACCCTGAGGAGTGGGCTAGTCCGTGTGAGGCCCGACAAGCCTTTTTCATTTTGGTTTCCCTGAGGTTCCATTTGATTTGTCTATTTTTGCTTTACCTGCTCTAAATGGGTTTTTATTCCTTACAACCCAGCTACCATGTGTGAGGACAAAAGTGCTATGTACCTACCACCTTCCCCAAACCTGATGAAGGACAGCTTTAAAGTGGATGGTACAAACAGCCAGCACATAAAGCCCTGACATTTGCCTGGTGAGAGCAGGGCCACGACAGTGTAAGAAACAGGAGGCACGCTTTCAGCTGGCACCATGAGAGATCATCAGAGGTTTGTAATTTGGACCAAACATGTAATTGGCACTTTCACTAAAGAATTGGATACAGAGCTATTCGGGGCTTGATAACACATTATAAGGTTTTCATTAATAATTGTTAAATTAAAAAATGAAATCCTGGCCTGCTTGTTACCAACATTGCCTAAATGTTACAATCATGTGTGAAGCCACTTATCTTAAACTTTTTATGCAATTGATATAACATACTGCGTGATTTTCAAAAAATCTCTTCCCCACATCAGGGATATTAGTGTAGAATGCTAAAAATACACTAGGACCAGTGGCGCCTGTGGCTCAAAGGAGTAGGGCGCCGACCCCATATGCCGGAGGTGATGGGTTCAAAACCAGCCCCGGTCAAAAACTGCAAACAAACGAACAAAAAAACACACTAGGACCCCAAAAGAGAAACTATCCAGGATAAAACAATTTTGCAGGAATGACCAGCTACCTTGCTGTAATTTTGGAAGCAGAAGGTAAAAGCGGCATTTCTATTAAAGAAAAGAGGAGAGGCCTTTCCTGATAAATTCTACCATGTTCTATGGAAGGGTTAAAAAAGAGTGGAGCACTGAACTAGCAAAGATCTAATAAAAGGTGTCAAATTAATGCAAATCCGAAAGAGGAAACATTGCAAGGAATGAAAGCAGAAACATCTGTGCCAGTGACTCAAGTGACTTATGGTGACAAAGGATTTTGACCAGGCTATCGCTGAAATGTCAGTAGCAATGTCAATCCCATTGTATATAGATGTTTATTGTTCATGAAAGCTCTTCCTAAAGCATTATGTTAAAGGTGCCAGAAAATAGCAAGGGAGTCAAAATAGATGTGTCTCTCCCAATCTTGGTTGATGAGGCTCATAATTATGGTTCTGATGTGGCAAACAGGCTTCTCAAACACAGGAATCACACACACACACAAAACAGATGTAAAACTGTAGATGGTTGCACTGTTGCTCTTGTAAAAGCACGGCCTTCATTCAACTCAGGGGTCAAAGGAATATGGTGATTAAAATCTGTGCCCAATACCCAGCCACAGCTAAGAGAGGACAGAGATTTAGGGAGAATCCCTTCACTCTCTTTGGCTTCCAGGCCAAAGACTGCAGAATGTTGCAGACCCTGCTATTCAGGTTTTCAATCCTAAACACACAGAAGATGGGCAAGACTCAAATCACTCTCCAAATAACGATTCTTTATTTCGGGGGACTAAGAGATAGAGAACATCAAGTGAGCTCAAAACAGCATGTTGAACGAAGATTTTTAGCTGTTCAGTGTCACTGGAAACTACAAAGTAAAAAGAACAGCTCTAATATGAATAATAAATGTCTACTGGAGAACTCCAGTAAAACTACAATGATTAAAGAGAGGCAAAGTGTGGGAGACAGTCTCTCTCTCTCCCATGCTATTGGCTTTTCTTTGCTTCCTCATTCCCAAACTCCCATGTTTGTGAGCCCACCTCTCCACTCCCACCCTCAGCCCTGGGACAAGGTAATTCATATCTTAAAAGAGATACAAAAATTAGTTCAAGTCTTTGAATTTCTCTGTGAGCAAAACCAATAACCTTAAGTTGGACGAGTCTATCCTTTATGCCATTCCAGTGCCCAGATGTGGACTCTCATATTGATTAGGAGACAGGAAAGGAAGAAGTAAACGTCATAGTGAGCATGACTATGAATCAGTTTCTCTCCTAGCACTTTATCCATGCTGCTTATTCTCATAGTAACCATACATGGGTTTATCCAGAAAATTTGCTCCATCTTACAAATGAAGAATTTGAGACTCAGACAAGTTAATTGGCCTGAGGACTAATAAAGATCAGAAATATCAAACAATGGTGTCAGTGCTAAACCCTAGGTCTGCAAAATACAGAAACCCTCCCCATCACTGGGTCTTTTCCATCAGTGAATAGCAGATAAGAGTCAACTTCCCAGCATCACTTATTCCTCATCATTTTCTGATGGCTGACATCTAATAGAAGATTAATAACTATTTTTGAATGAATAGATAATAAAATGTCCTACAGAAGGACTTCATGCTGAGAAGTGACTCAAGAATTGGAAGTAAAGAAAACAGAAGCAATACACCTGAGCAGTAAGAAAGTTCAAGACACCTATAAATGGCTTCACTTGAATGGCAGCCCGTCTGACCCAGGCACTGCACCTGTTACCTTCGCAGGTGCTCTATAGTTCATCTCAGGTGTATTTTTTCCTCTGAGGCAGCAAAGGATGGTGGTTTGTGACTTGATATCGGCTACCAATAAATAAGCACTAGCAGAGAATTGTTATAGCTACTCAAGTAGTATTGCCAAAGGATTATGAAGTTTTAGAAGATTTGTTTGTAGTCAGTGCTTGAAGTTCAGCTGCCAGATATACAAATATTGCAGAGTGTGCTTGAGGTGGATGTTTCAGAAGCATTTTAATCCACAATGCTAAATTCCTGATCTACCTCCTGACACATAAAAGCTCCCCAACCCTCGTATGCACAGGAGCAACATGTCCTGCCCACTTCTCTCAGTCTTTGGAATTTCCTCTTTCTCTTCCTGTAAGTCCTCTCAGCTCACCTGCTGAAATTTCTTACCCTTCAAGAAGAAAATAGTCAAAACACTTGACAACATGTTTAATGTCTCTTCCCTTTCTCTGTCTTTGCCCCAGCACCTCTTTCTGCCCAGACCAATGTGAGCACCTGAAGCAAAACCATGGGAAAATATCATTCTAGTAGAGAAGTAGTCAGATATGGAAAAACATGCAGTGGTACATGCTGGCTGAATATCCATCCTGTTCTTTCTGAAATAGGATTCAAAATTGTTCCTATCTACATGAAATCTTTTGTACTCTCTCTTCCTTTTTGCTACAACTCTTTCCCCAAAACTTAGCTTCCTAAGAGTGCATCACTCATTTAATTTCTTTTTACAGAAAGTGAAGTACTTTGATACCATATAATATTCTAGAGATTGAATGTCTGACCCTACTGCCCCAAATTCATAGTCCTAAACTCCAAGGTGAAAGCATTAGGAGGTGCGGCCTTTGGGGAGATTAGGTCATGAAGATGGGGCACTTATTAATGAGATTAGTGCCCTCATAATGAGAACTTAGACAGTTCCCTCTTCCCTTCTGCCATATGAGGTCACAGCAAGAAGATAGCTGTCTATGAACTAGAAAGCAGGCCGTCAACGGACATGAAATCCGCTGGTGCCTTAATCTCAGACTGCCCAGCCAACAGAGAAGTAAATTGTGAGAAATAAATTTCTCTTGTTTATAAGCCAACTACTCTGTGGTATTCAGTTATAACAGCCCAAATAGACCAAGACATCATTCCTTGGTTTTTCTTCATGAGCAGAGTTGTCATGATAAACTGGAGTAAAGAAAAATGGAGGCTCATGACCCAACAAGGTTCCAGACTTTTCCACACAGTCACTAGGTGAATATGTCAGTAGCTGGTTATGAATTTTCTGCCCTGTCCCCTGCTAAGAATGGTTGTGTTTTAGTTTTCTGCAGAAACTAAAAGATATTTTGGTGGAACTAAGGAATGTGGGGCCTTGGTGATGAGTTTGGATGCAAAATCAGACATTTTGAGCTCTTGTGACAGTTCCAAGTACAAACAATCTTGTGGAGGATTTCATATCTCAAAATTTTAGAACTTCTAGAACATCAATATAGTGTTTAAAAACAAGGATTAAGGGTGTTTAAAAGTGAATTTTTGGAGAAATATAGTGCTGTATAGCTATGTTCAAGGTCTTTGTTTCCAAACTCAAAAAACCAGCAGCAAAGTGCAAAGGTCCAAATGACCAAAATCAAGATATCTAGTGTACAAAAAGGGCAAAATTTGTTCAAAATAATGGAACAAAACTGGATTTTTTAAATACAAGTGTACATTTTCTGAAAACACATATGAGTTCTGTTGTATTAACAAACCCACCTACTGATGATTTGAACAGTTATTTATTCAATGGCAGTTTAGGGCTTAGAAAAAAAAGGGAGGACACTCAACTGTCTGATCATTATCAAACCAGGCAAGATAGATGTCGAGAAGGTTGTCATCTATGGGATACAGTTATAGTGATCCAGGAGGAGTCCTTCTGGGCAAAAACTGATTTACCTGTCCCAGTCCCAGATACCTCCTGGGTTTCACAGTACCACAAATTGTACAAGGAGAAGCCATTGTTTGGGGACCCTCTCTGTGTTCCCTTCTTTATAAGTTATAAATGTACCTACTGTTTGGTAGAATTCATTTAAAAAAATCTGTTTATCAAAATTCTTTCGTTTGAATATGAGAGAGGGAGAGAGATCTGAAAAAAACATGGACAAAATTTCTGTCATCATTTAGTCCTAGGAAGTAAGACATGAAAGAGAATAAGAATGAAATAAACAAATAATTTCTTTTAGTAATACTATACAAAAATGAATTTGTTCAAACTTCATTCCTACAAATATGCACAATTTTTGTAATTTTAACAAAAGAACCCCCCCCAACAAGTAATTGTTGCTCATACTTCTGGAGTGGTTAGTGACTTAGCCATTGTCATCACAAACACTGTCTTACCTACCATGAAATTTTCACTGGATGCTTGCTGCTTTTTCATGTGAGGCTTAAGAGCTATGAACTTTAATTCTATCCTATATCAAAATGCCATAAACTATAACAGCTAGAAGACCATTTAAGGAAAACTCTGAATATTAGAGGAAAGGAAACTAGGTGATAAATCTCTTGTTTATGAAACAACATTCTCTCCTACGTTCAGCAAAGGTTCTTTTAGTGCTTATACGTTTAATCAAAAATCAAAAGCATGTGGGAGTTACAGTGGTTAGATTGATATATGTTTACCCACAAAGGACTTATCATCTAGTATAAATTTATTTCATACCCATAATATGTCTATACAATTCTAAATCTATTCATACTTATGTACCCATATGTGGAGATGGAAGTTAGTTGACTTATTTCATGGGTAAGAAAACTGAGAATAAGAAAAGTAAAGTGTCCTTTCTGAAGTCACACAGCATGCAAATATTGGTGGTCTATTCAAACTCAAATCTTCTGTTGCCTATGCAAGGATACTGGCCAGGGTTCTGGGCAGTCTTCTCTTGTAATTTATTTCAGAAAACTAGAGATGAACAGCAGTGAAATCATTTGGGGGGGGCTTTCTTTTGTAAATTTCTAATCCATTCTTTTTTAAATCACACTGATCAGTTTATCAATTTGAGACTTGTTTACCTCCTTAGTTTTAAATATTTTTTCGACTATCTCAGAACTATTTCATTCATCAAAAGCTGACATTCACTTGCCAAACTGTATTACTTAAATTATCTCTCATGGAAGGAAAAAAATTATATGCTCATTAGAAGAGATTTTTCAATATTCTCTGATGTCTAATTAAAATAAAAATTAAAATCATAAAACTGATTAAAGTTTATGTAGAAGAAAATAACTTAATCTTTGGACTGCTGGTATTTATCCTTCCTGGTGACCTCTCAAGCTTAATAATTCTGGCCAAAAATAAGACTGTGATGAAAAGCATATCTGAATTGCTTTTCATGCTTTCTCACCAATCTTGCTAAAGACCTTGAACATTCTGTGGATAGAGGATATCATGACTTATGATACAGGCTAGACTAAAAGATATTTTATTGACCCTAGAAGGAATATATATATCGTCTGTTTTAGGCTTATATCTCAACTATAATTTTATTTTATAGAGATGCTATGGACTGAATTATGTTCCCCTAAATTTATATATTGAGGCCCTAATCTCTAATGTGACTGGCTATATTTTTAGATAGGGCCCATAAGAAGGTAATTAAGGGTAAATGAGGTCATAAAGGTGGGGCCTTGATAGAATATGATTACTGTTCTAATAAGAAGATATACTAGAGAGCTTTCTCTCTCTCTCTGCCCACCCAGATAAAGAAGAGGTCATGGGAATCCACTGCAGATGGAGGCCACCTGCAAGCCAAAAAAAGAGGTATTAGAATGAAAACCACCTAGTTGGTACCTGAATCTTGTACCTTCCAGCTTTCATGTAGTTAGTGTAAGCCAACCAGTCCACAGTAACTTGTTGAGGCAACCGAGAAGACAGATACAAGGGACTATGACTATACATTTATAGGAATAGGTAATTTTAAACAGAAATATTTTTAGGTAGAGAAATTTAAGGTTGCTGTGCTGGACGTAATGCCTTGCTCCAACCCATAACTGGTTACAAGAATGATAGTATAAACTGCAACATGACCAATGTAGCAATTGTCCCTCCTTTACAAATTACTTAGAATAAAGAACCAAAGGTTCTAACCCTTGTTCAATTTCTTTATCTCTGAGAAACAAGTGTACCTGGCCTTCATTTTTATAACATAAGAACTTCCCAACTGAACTAATTTTACTTAACAAAAGCATCAGTTTTTATTTCTTCATAAATACTGGTATTAAAAGAATTATATGGGAAAAGAGAAAAATTAGTGTACTTGCTAGGAAAGTGTTAACATTGTAACTGAATTTTGTACGGAAAGAGAGAAAAGACACTCAGTACATGGGCAAACATTTTCCTCATTTTCCCTCACACCAAACATTAAGCAAGGCTCACTTTCCCGCCAGGCCTCCAGGTAACTTCCGAATCCATTTCTACATGGCAGTCTGGGCTGACCTTCCAAATGCCCACTGTTGATATGCACCACACAGCTTAATTGCTATGTCTGAGTATAACTCAACCTGCTACCATTTTACGGAGCCACAGACCTAATGTGGGGGAAACTGGACTGAATCTAAGATAAATTTGGCTAAAAACAAAAACATATTTAAAACTACCAGCTCTCATATTACTATATTTAGGAGCCGAGAAATATTAATAATTCAGCACATATTGTATGATCTAATAATTGCTAATATATTTACCCTTGGAGTGCCTGTAGGCCAACACTACAGGTTGGCTGATACAATCTTCACTTTCAATACTCACCTCCTTTGCCTAACTCTGCTATAGAGGCCTGAAAAGCTGAAAACAGTTTTAATCAGTCCGCTTTTTAGCTAGGTGTGGTTATAAGCTAGAGCTCTGGAATATAAACAGAAATCACACTGAGGCAACCTGCCCTTTAGTCTGGAATACAGTCATGAGGCCTGAATATGTGGCAGTTTCCAGCGCCCGTACAGCAACATATACAAGCGTAAGTGCATGTAAAGACTAGAAATAAACGCTAGGGGTGCCTGGAAACACGGGAGAAGCTTGGGTTCCCAAAGTCATTGCTGAATCCACCTACCTCGTATTGCCACTGCCAGCGTTCCTTTTATAAGTGGCAAGTATGCCTTAGGCTTTTAATCTAGGGTTAATCAGGTTTTTCATATTTTGCACCTGAACACATTCCTGATTAATATAATGGTTTTAAGTTTAATAAAATCGTAAAACACTAAGCAAAACAAAGATTCTACACCATAAACATTTATTCATGAAAACATAAAAACCTTTCTAAATATATAAAAACCTAGCTATTAATAGCATCCTCAGTTGAGCAAATGCTCACTTTTCTTTTCTACTGGGATAAAGAGAACCAATCCTATTTTTTGTGGTTAAGACAGTTTCCCTTTACTGCCCTCGGTAGAGTGCTGGGATGTCACAGCTCACAGCCACCTCCAACTTCTGTGATTCTCTTGCCTCAGCACCCTGAATAGCTGGGACTACAGGCGCCCGCCACAATGCCCAGCTATTTTTTGATTGCAGTTTGGCCGGGGCCGGGTTTGAACCTGCCACCCTCAGTATATGGGGCTGGCACCCCACCCATTGAGCCACAGGTGCCGCCCGAGAACCAATCCTTTTATAGTGACAAAGGGAACAATGCCTTCGAGCTAGAGTCTTAAAATGCTGTTGCTTTTATAATTCTGTCTGCTGTCTAACTTACTCTCTCAGAAATAATTCTATGTGCTTGTTCCAGGTTTTTTGTTTTTTCTTTTTTGAGATAGAGTCTCACTCTCTTGCCCTCTTTTGCTGACAGCAACCTCAAACTCCTGGGTTCAAGGCATCTTCCTGCTTTAGCCTCCTGAGTAACTGGACCTACAGGTGCCTACCACAATGCCTAATTTTTTATTTTTAGTAGTGATGAGTCTCACTCTTCAGGCTTTTCCTGAACTCCCGAGCTCAGGTGATCCACCCACCTCAGCCCCCCAGAGTGCTAAAATTATATGTGTGAGCCATCGTGCTTGGCTTGTTCCAGTTCTTTGTATGTCTAATAAGTCTCTTTCTTTTCCCTTCCATGGTTGGCTGCCAGTACAAAGGAATTTCATCATACAGGTGCCCTGTATCCAGATGCTGACCCAATCAAAGCTTTGTTTAGTAATGTACAAAAAGACCAAGCCCAACCGGCCTTATAGAATGTGGAACTGGCTTTGTTTCCTAAGTGTACCTATCAACAATAAGTAGCCTTAACTTCCAACCTTGTTTCCACTGGCCCACTGACAACACAAACCCCCGTAGGGTAGATGCCCTCTACACGACAGACAAGTCTACTTTAAAGGACCCTTGAATAGGGTCATTCTAAACCTTTCCTTTCCTCACTCCCAAATTTAACACACAAAGCAGAAAGCTCCACAGACTCGTAACTATCCATGTTTTAGTGGCATAACTGTGGTTTGTATAAGTTATACAACATACATGTACACATTTTTTTTGCCTTTTTCTAGAGGAAGAAATTTTTAGGGAAGAATATGTTGAGATTGATATTATCAGATTTTTAAACAAAAAGAAATGTTTATGTGCTATTAACAATTTAAAGCAAAATCATTTAAAGTCATGAATGGTCATTTCAGCTTACACATCATTTTCATCACTGGTTATGATTCAGAGCAACTGGTTAACACTTTCATCCAATCAGAAGCCAGCAATGTTGTGATTGTTTGCAGGTCACACCCACAGAGGTGTTGACTTATCCCAGCATTCATGTTTTCATTATTAAACTGAAAAAATTGCTGATATGGGTCTTTACAAGCAACATAAATTTGTTAAAAGGGAAACAAAATCTAGTAAAATCATTGTTATACCAATCTCTCCAAAAAATATGCACCTGGACAAAAATGAGAGGACTTCAAAAGCAGAACATTGGCATCGGGCTAGGCAAAAGAAGGAGGAGGAAAAAGGAGAGAAGGAGAATGAGGAGGAACAAGAGAAGAGAAGGGTCAGTCTTGAGGACTACAACTTTCCTATGTAAAAAATTTCCTGTAACTTTATCCCAGACTCTCAGATCCACTCTTCCACTGCCCTGATTCCCAGCCCCCTTCTCTGAAGCTCACCAGACTTCATGACCTAGTTCTTCTCCGTCATTCCCTGTGTGGGTTGGTCTCTCTCCAAAAGCTGCCGTTTTAAGATTCTGCTTCACATTGAAGGGCATCTGAAACTATATTATGGTCTCCTCTATGATTCCTGTCAGGAAGATAGCCTTAGAATTGTATAGTTACTTTGGGGGATAAATGCAAAATCTAGTCAATAAAAAGAGTACCTAAATAAATTCAAGCAGTGAAGCAAATAAGACTCAACCTCAGCATGGGTGGAGGATTCTGGCCCTGTTCTGCAGGCAGATATCTTATTTTTATTTATTTATTTATTTGTTTGTTTATTTATGTATTTATTTATTTATTAAATCATGGTTGTGTACATAAATGCAATCATGGGGTATAATGTGCTGGTTTTATATACAATTTGAAATATTTTCATCAAACTGGTTGACATAGCTTTCATGGCATTTTCTTCATTATTATGTGCAGACATTTATAGTCTACATTTAGTAAGTTTCACGTGTACCCTTCTAAGAAGAGTCTTGTGCAGAAAGTCTTTCAGTTTGGATTCTGCTACATTGCTACATTTGTGTCTTGAACATTCATTTTGCATGGGGAGTTGTGGGATCCCTGTCTTGCCAGACTGTAGCAGTGTGGCTTTCCCCTAGGTCTGCCCTCTCTCCTTGCTGCGTCACTGTGGGTTCTTACACTTCAAAATTCCTCCAGACTGCTAGGTGCCTGTGTCAGGTTCTCCCTGGAGTGCTCTCACCACATACCAAATGGTGTGCTCTTTCTGCATCCCAGCAGACTTCCAGCCAGAGAGTAAGCCGTCGACGTCCTCTCTCCACAGGCACCCTCATTCTCTGGGAACAAACTCTTAGAGCCCCATCACTGGGATAGGGTTCATAGGAATGAGGAGAAAATTCTAGAATAATATCCTATGAATTCCTGCCATTCTGTCCTTCCCTACTTTTGTTTCCTCTTTTACATGAACTCGTGGAGTGAAGTGTTGGGGGTGAGGATCCCAGGACTGGTTTTGCTATTTTTTATTAAGTCCTATGTAACTGACTCTAGCACTTCCTAATATTCTCCATTTTGAGGCTCCTACTGAGATTCTAAAACCAAAGGAAATCTACCACACAAATTTCTGCTCTATAGTCAAAGAAAGATATTTTAGGCAGCCTTGAAAAGTCTTTTAAAATCTGGATTTTCACCTTTACAACATTAATAATTTGAATATCAAATTCAAATATACTTGATAAATAGTCCTTTCTATTGGTCAAATCACCTTCTTGTGACATTAAAAATAACTTAGGCAGGCCTGTACCTCAGTGGGCACATACACCAGAGCTGGAGGTATACCAGCCTGGGCCTGCCAAACAACAATGACAACTACAACCAAAAAATAGCGAGGCATTGTGGCGGGTGCCTGTAATCCCAGCTACTTGGGAGGTTGAGGCAAGAGAATCACTTAAGCCCAAGAGTTGGAGGTTGCTGTGAGCTGTGATGCCATAGCACTCTACCCAGGGCGATAGCTTAAGACTCTGTCTCAAATAATAATAATAATAATAATAATAATAAATAACTTAGGTAATACTTGTCACTACTGGAAATTCCTGGCACAATCCCCAACCCACCAGATCAGCTTGCCTAGGAGTTGGACTGCAATGACCTCAGAGCCGTCCTGACTTTCCTCAGACATGTCCGCTCTGACTTGGACAGCTAACCAGCCACCCCCACACCTGCACAAGGGCTCAACGCCCAGCACTGAAATTCCTCCCAGCCCAGATGCTGCTGCTGCCTCCTCCTCCTCACCAGCTAGACCCAAAACCAGTTTTTTCACATATGTGAGAAGCTTCAATAGAGCAGATATAACATAATTCTTCTTAAACTGTCTCTCTCAAGGCCAAGAATCAACCATCTAGATAGTTTGTGCCATTACAGACTCTCAAATCCTTCTTCTTCTCAGAACGTTTGCATATTCATGAATGATACTTTAAAGAGGTGGGGAAAAAGTGACTTTGCCAGATATAAGACCTTGACCCCCAAATTGTGGGTCATGAAAAGACACAGAAATTATAAGATGTGTCTTGTTCTACTTCTAAGCCAGAAGTAGTAATGAATGGATTTATTTATTCAACTAACATTTGTTGGACATATTATTATGAGCCAAGAACTATGTTATTTGGGGGGACTCAGATATAGAGGGGTTCCCAAAGTATATAATGGCATAGACATGTAAACAAGTAGACTAGATTATTTATTGCAGTGCTGACTCCTTGCTATTTTCTGAAGATTAATTTGGCAGAATTTCCTCCATATTGCTACTTTCTTAGTCTTGTAAAATCATCATAGACTTTGGTGTCTGAGATAAAAGAAAAATTTCAGAATAAGTGGACATCTTTTTTAACCCACATTTTTGTTTGGAGCTCTTAAATCACTTAAAAAGAGTGAAGATAGGTTTTGAAGGGGAGAATGATACCTAAAGACCATGGAAAATAACAAAAGTTTAGAGTTGGGGATTTTCTGTGAGTGGTATCCAATGTCTCTCTCACCAGAAAAAGAAGATTTTAGTGGGAAATAATAAAACCATAAACTAAGTCCCCTAGTGAAATATTTATAGGTCCATGCTAGCCTCCAAGCAAAAGGAATAGTCTAGCTGGGAACAGAGTCACATGCCTTTGAGAAGCACAAAAGGGCATGGGACAGGAGTGGGGAAACTGCTGCCTGAAGGTCACATTCGACCTTCTTGGTCCTTTAGTGTGGTCTTTTGACTGAATCCAAATTTTACAGTTAAAAATTCTTTCATGTTTATTAATACATTTTTGTTCATCTTTTATATTTATATTTTATTTTCAAAATGAATGCATTCAAAATACCAAAGAATAAAATAAATTTCAACAAAATAAGCATTCCAGATTTATAGCACAATTAGACTATTAGAAATCCAGAAGGGCTAAATCGACTGGATTTACCTCATAATCATGAGCTGCCATGCTCATGATTTAGTCCTAACTTCCCACACCTGACTGGCACCACTACCATAAGAGATTGGTTGGTGAGAATTTATGGGAGTCGAGTACACCAGTCTGTTATCAGCTTTTGACAACCTGCATTGTATTTCTGCTTGAAGTAGAAATTGTGAATAGCTGCACAACTTGTCGGTACTTTTTAATCTTGTCTAGTTAACAGCTCATCATGTCAAAGGAGACCAAGAGAACACTGAAGGAAGTAAACAGAATTTAATGAGAATCGAGAATTGCTACATTATCTTCTCTTTGCTAAAGATAAGATGATATACTTGCTTTGTGATTCTGCATTATCAACATTAAAGAAATTCAATGTTCATCAGCATTGAAACATTCATAAGGACCCAAACCATTTTAAATTAGAGGAAGAGGGGCAAATAAATGTAATAAAAGAAGTATACCATCAAGAAAACATATGCAGAGAAAAAATAGAAGATGTGGTCAATATTTCTAGTGAAATAGGAAAGTGTGGTTAAAAAAAAAGGCTTTATATCTCATATACTCCCTAAATCTCCACTTCTTATAAATATTCATGTCCAATGTTTATATCACATGCTCAAAACTATGTTCTAGCTAATATAAAAAGATGAGGATAGAGAGACTTATAATGTATTATAATGAGCCCAGTTTAATAGAATAAGATGATTATTCTACTAATAGGTTAATAGATTTAGTTTTCACTGTGTGAATATATTGTTTGTGAATGCCTTATTTAATGCCATTGTTTAAGGCAAAGGAGTAATAACGTAAATATATTTTACATATTTATATAATCAAAGAAGCAGTCCAAGACACCTGTTGTTCCTACAATAACACCAATTAAGTCATTCATTACCTTTCTCCTTTCCAAATGTGATGATAGGTAAGTAAGTAGGTAGGTAGGTAGATGATAAAATTTACATATTAGATCGAAATTAAAGGCAAAAATTTACTTTTCATTATATATATGTGCAATTGTGTGTGTATATGTTTGGCTTATTTTAAATACTAGAAAGAAGAAGAAAAAATTCACACAACTGTTAATAATGGTTCCTTTTGGGAATGTTAATCCATCTGTTTTTTTTCTTTTCCCTATATATTTTTATCATATTTCCTTTAGTACTGTTTAGTATATTTTAGCATTATTTTCTTCCAAAATTTGCTTCTTTCATTGTGATTTTTGTCTTTCATTTTTCCATCAACAGTTTCACAATAGATATTTATTACCTTATCAGACAAAAATAAAAGTTGTATTTTTTTTATTGTTTCAGGTTAATTGAAGGTATAAAGAATTAGGTTACACAGTTTGAATTTGTTAGGTAAAGTCCCTTATATAACTGGTTCTTGCCCCAAGAGGTGTGCCATATATCCTAATGTTGTGCCCAGTAAGGAGGAGGACCCCGTTTCCCCTTCTTCCTCCCCTCTTCCCGCTCCCTCATTCCCTGGCCCCCCACCTTGAATTGATTTGAGTTTTCCTCCTATGTAGGTATGTATTAGGTCATCTACTGGCTTCATATTAGGATTAAAGTACTTTGGACTCTTGTTTCTCCATTCTTGTGATACAGCACTAAAAAGAATGTTTTCCAACTCTGTCCAGATTAATACAAAAGATATAAAGTCTCCATCTTTTAATGACTGAATAGTATATAATGGTATACATATACCATAGCTTGTTAATCCAATCCATTTAGGTTGTTTCCACATTTTGGTGATTGTAAATTGAATTTCGATAAACAATGTCGTACAAATGTCCTTATGATAAAATGATTTTTTTTTTCTTCTGGATTGATGTTTAGTAATGGGATCAACAGCCATTGCAACAACAAAAGTTGTATTTATTTACCTCCAGTAAGTTTCACCTGTACCCTTTTAAGAGCAGGTCAAAGGAAAGAAAAGACTCTTAGTCTATGGGCAGTAGAGAGTCTAGAAATACTACTTCTTGTAGAATGAGCAAGTAAGACAAGCTATAGAACTCAGAAGTCTCAGAGTCTCTAAAGTCTATGCCAGTTGTAAAGAACCATTAAAATGGAAGTTTCTTCTCATCATCTAAAATGTAGGGCTGAGAGTCCAAGCCCATCCCCACCTGATGGCCTTTTACCCTTGCCCTTCCCTTCACCCAGAGACTCCCAGTGGGATGCCACTTCACGTCATGATGATCTTGGCCCAGATTTTAACTTCCTCAACCACCCATGCCCAGGTAATCCTGATAGCCTTACCTGCACAGTCCTTACCATATCCCTTTGTATTATTTCCTCCACAGTCTTAAGTAACATTTGTTTATTTACTTTTCTATTCATCGTTGAACCCTGCCTACTAATGAAACATTGCTGAGGACTGAGGCTGTGTCTGACTGGTACAATGTTGCATCTCCTGAGCCCGGACAACCTCTGCATAGTCAACGTTCAATAAGCTTTTGGAATCAATGATTCAAAGGATTTATTGAATATCTTAGTGAGGCACTTGTCATATACCAAAACTCCTGAATATTTAGAAACCACTTATTCCATAGAGCCAGTAGATTAACTGATAATTCAAGTATCTGTTTAGATAATTGAATATCTTCTACTCTGTTGAGAGTGCAAATGCAGTTGAGTCTCTTTTCTTTTCTAATTAATCAAACTACCTTATGAGAGAAGAGACAGAGAGGAGAAAATATCCTACTTTCTTGCAGCTGAAAACAAAGAAAACCACCTGATGAGCAAAAAAGGCTTTTTCACTCTGCCATTTTCCTAATCACCTAATTTTACCAAGACTTATTACTTACACCTTTTTATTCTTTCACTTTGAGGTAATTGAATAACCTTACATTAACAGAAAGCTTTGGAAAAATTGAAATGTTAATTATATTAAAAGTTTTTGTAAAATATTGTATCTTTTGAAATGCTTTCACTGTGTCTTTATACAATCCTTGCCATTCCTGGTTTGATCTGGTCATTTCATGGATATCAATTAATGTCTCCTAATTATATTGGATAAACTAACATGACCTAGTTGCCTAAGACAGTGCTCATCTTTAAACCAACCCACAAATCAAACTATAATTTTTAATTCAAAAACTATGTTAATATCCATTGAAAGGAATATCACAAAAACTACTGAATAAATGGCAGACCACATTATAAAAGATGCATTTTAGTCATACTTTAGGATAAAGAAGGTATACAGTACTAAAAACTGATGGTTCTGACACTGAGCATGTAAATTTAAGTCTTATTAATAGGAGGTAGAAAATTTAAGCCAAATAAAAAATTCTTGTAATTAGAAGAAATTGTAATTTTATTTTATTTTATTTTATTTTTATTGAATCATAGCTGTGTACATTAGTGCAAACATGGGGTACAATGTGCTGGCTTCATATACAATCTGAAATATTTTCATCCAACTGTTCAACATAAACTTCATGGGATTTTCTTGTTTATTGTATGAAAACATTTGCATTCTGCAATTAGTAAGTTTCACCTGTACCCTTCTAAGATGCACCATAAGTGTGATTTCACCATTTCTCCTCTGTCCACCCATCCTCCCCATCCCTTGCCCCTTTCCCCATATTCTTGTGCTATAATTGGGTTAAAGCTTTTATATGAAAGCTTTATAAATTAGCTTCATAGTAGGGCAGAATACATTGGATACTTTTTCTTCCATCGACCCATGAATGGATTAGTAAATTGTGGTACATGTATACCATGGAATATTATGCAGCCTTAAAGAAAGATGGAGACTTTACCTCTTTCGTGTTTACATGGATGCAGCTGGAACACATTCTTCTTAACAAAATATCTCAAGAATGGAAGAAGAAAATGTTTTAATTTCATTTTTAAAATGAGCTTTATAGCTTTTGCATTACATTAAACATGAACAAAATAATGTAGTTGTTTAAATTGGTTTTTGTTGAGGATAACCTAAAATTCTAGAACACATTCCAGATTTCAAAGAAAAGGAAAAAGGTCATGTCCATGTTTCTTAATGATTGTTGCTCTTTACTCCAAAAGGACTCTGCCTTAAGTAGAATGTGTTTGTTTTTTGACAATAGTTGGTGGGCAGAAGAGGAAAATCACTAAATGAATATTATAATTAGTCCTACTCTCTTACTCTGCCACAGTTATGGAACCAGAAATAAAATAAAACCTCCAAATACTCTCTTCCCGACAAGTACATCAACCTTAACACAACATTTTTAATGCATGAAAAACCAGAAGCCCTGAGGATTTATGTTTAACTTACTTATGAAAGAAGCCTTCCCCTTAGATGCCTGGGAAGGGTTTTAACACCTTGGTGATATGCACAAAAGTGCACAAAATTTGAGATGCATGAGGAATATGCCTTTCTTTTATAAAGCGGAAGAAGCAATATTTTAAAAACAAGCAAAATCTCAAGAAGAAAAATATGGAAATTAAGGTTCTGAACATTGATTTCCTTAAATTCATGTCCATCAGTAACTAATCAAGTTTAAAGACTTCCTTTTTAAAGTGTCCGTCACTCAGCAGACCCAAGTCTGACTCTGACTCTCTCTCTAAGATAATGTTTCCTTTTAAACAACTAAAACCCAAAAGTTTGTGACTTCCCCTTGCCTTGAACAATGGAGCTTTTCACTAAACTTTTCAAGGAAAGTTATTATCAGTAACTTCAGTATGTCCTTCCCCCAGTTTGTTGAAGGAAACTGTCATTCCAAGGTGATAAGGCTTTCTAAGGTAGGCAGCCAAGTTATTCTACAAAGTACAGCTTACACACACCTGTCTGAAATGAAAATGATTCCATTGTGATAAGATACTAAATTTTCCAACTTTATTGTGGGGTAAACACAAGAGCTTAGTTGTCTTCTACCATGGGGTTCCCATTTGTTAACTCATTAAGTCTTGGAAATGTCTATCAGCCCCATGGAAGAGTAAGTAAGGGCTTTGGAGTTGAAAAGTTCTGGGCTTCTGGCTCTGAGTTGGCCCATGTCAGATACATGAAGTTGGGGGAGAATCCTAAGTTTCACTGTTTTCAATTGTCCAGTGAAGATTAAATTGCCAACTTCATAGAATTTTTGAGGATTAATTGAATTGACATCTGTAAAGCCCATAGAATAGCCATCTGCCTAGCATAACAGCCAAGTAATAGATGGTCATTTCTTTCTTCATCATTTGGTATGTGGGAAATTACTGAAGGAAGACATGAGAAATAAACACCTCTGAGATAACACAAAATATTGAACAGCAGTCAGATATAAGAACAAAAAATTAAAATATAGTTGACTAGAGACTATAAAAGGGACATGTACAAAGGAGTATGAAAACACAGGGCCAGAATCCAGGAAGGCAGTCCTTCCTGTGGGTAATGCCATATGATTTAATTCTACTTTGTACTGAATAAAACAAATCATCACTGAGACCCTGCTGTTTACTCAGCACTATTGCGTCCAATGAACCATTCAGAGTATAAACTGTAAACTCTGTCCTTTGGTAGTTTATAATTTGGTTCAGAAGACAGCATTTACAGGAAACATAATAATTAATAAGTATTTATTGAATGCATACTATGTGCCAAAACTATACAATGTGGAGGGTATAAGTGGTCTCTTCCAGAGAAAGGTTCTAGAGGCGGAAGGAGGCTAACTAAGAAGTTAATCAATTAAATAATTAATGCCTCTATTGATGAGGAGCCAAAGGCAATAGAGAGGGTAAGCACTGTGGGAGGTCATAAAGGGAAGAGAGAAGCATCTTTCCTATCAGTTTGCCTCCAAACTCCTTCTGAAGACCCAGGAAGCCCTCTCTGAATGCATAGACAGGAAACTCAGAATCTGCAACTGCAGTTTCCTGTGTGGAAGAAATCCTTTCAGTTTTCATACATCATATAATTTAACAACTCTATCTTGCTTTTTCCTGAGACTAGAAGTAATGAAATGACCATTTGTGATATATGAGCCATTCATTCTTATCAAACTATACATATGTAAACATGATCACTGTTCTACTATTCTGAACTCTGCTCACAGATGCTTACTACATCATCATTTGACAGAAGATACCTAATTTCATAGAGTATAGAATCACAGGAATTGATTAGGCTTAAGATATATTTTAAATACCACCCCCAAAGGAGAGTTCTAAACTACAGACATCAAGTTGCTATTAAATATGACTCAAGATAATGGAGCTGACATTACAGTATGGATCTTGATGTATTGCTTTTAATTTTGCTAAACAGAACACATTTTTTTTATGGTAACATGATAGAGTATAGGACTTTACACCCAGCCATTAGGATTCCAAGAAACTGTCAACCTCAGAAGAAATTGTCCAGTAGGACATAGGGCTAAGAAATATTCTCCAATTTCAATGGCATTATTTACTTCTGACTTCAGGATTCTTGGAAATACTATTTTCTTACATGTCTGGCAGTAGAATTCAGAAAACAACACGTCTTCCCTTTCTCTCCCATCTACCACACTGACCACACCTCACACTGTCTCATTCTTGCCTCATCCACATATTTTTCACATCCAGAAAGACATGGCAGGGGATAAAGAGGGGTGATTTTGGAGATAAGTGGACCTGTGCACATATCATGATTTCATGACTTGTGTGGGTGACACTAAGAATTATTTGAATTTTAAATTACATTTTTTAACTGTTTGAATTTTAAATGACATTGTATCATTTTAAAAACTCAGTGAAGTCATTTAAAAAATTTTTTTTAATTATTTCTTCTGGGAGTAGAACTTTGGTGAGGGGCTACTTTTGATGAAACCCATGTGGTACTATTTGGGGGAGTATATAAAAATACTACCATGTATCTCATATAAAATGGAAAGAAAAGGAAGAAAGGAAGGAGTAAAGTTTGCATGTGGAAGAGTAATTAATTCATTCCAGTATTTCTCATGTCTTGAGAAGTGAGGTACTTTAAGGAAGGAAGCTATTACCAGACACTTCTTATGGACCAGCTTAGAGTCTCCTTTCTTCATTGTTATAAGGACTCCACTGCTTCACACAGGCTTAGGCTTGCCTCTACCCACATGGTGCCCCTCTGGCCTCCCACCCCAAGTTTCTCTGGTAAAACCATCATAGCACCCCACCTGATGCCCATACATTCATGATCCAAGAGTGAAAAAATTAACTTCCGGTGGGGTGAACTTTGACTAGTAGGATATGGGAGCCAGTGGAAAAATTGTTTTTTCTTTCTCACCCCTATGGATGATTCTAGACCTGGGTTCTCATTTAGAATTGAGCAATCAGTCTCCACGGCGCTCTAGAAAATGCTGACACTCCTGCCCTGTTCATCTCTTTTTCCCTCACTCCTACCTTATGAAGGTTAAACTCTCCAATAAAATGACAGTCCTACATCCTCTATCCTCATTTGCCTGGGCTCTGCTCTGGGGAAACCAGGTAGGATGGAAATTTATCTTTACATAATAATTTGAAAATGTAATTTCTCTAAAATGAAGTAGTTTTCAAATTATATAGCGTTTAGAAAAAGGTTTATCTTCCTCTTTAGGAGTTTAGACAAAGAACTAATATCTCTCCTGGGGGAATGAATTGTATGTGCATTGAGAGTATGTTTACACATCTGATATAAAAGTTATGGTTCAAAATTGAAGTCATAAAGAAGTATGCTCTATGTCATAGTCAAGAGAATGCATAAAACCATTTGGAATATCACTTCTACCCACATCTGCCTTGAAGGACCTCTGCGTCCTCTGTGTTCCTTTTCCCTACTCCACAAGGCATTGGATTCCAAAACCATCCCAGTCTGTCCTGGAAGCATCTCCTTTCACCAACCTGTACCTTCAATCAACCTGAGTTTCAAAGGATGATGATACAGAAGTGACTAAAACTTGGAAGCAGGTACTCAGAGGAGTTCCTGGTGAAGTTAGGGTGAGATTAGTCAAAAAGGTAAGAAATGAATGGTCCAAAATGAGGAGGAACAGAGGGTCTGAAGGCAAAGGTTATGACAGAAAATTGCTTTTAGAAATATCACAACTTGAGGGGGTTAAAGAATTATTTGTTCAATGTATGTATAGTGTGTTATCTGGAATATTTATAAATCACATTAATATCTTTGATCTATAATGTAAACTAGGCTTCAAGTACAGGAGAACAGAAAATAGAAACATTTTATTATGAAAAAGGAAAAAATGTAAAAGATCATGAACCTACACCAGGGAGAAAAGCCCAGAAATAGTTTTCCCAGTTGGCATCTGTAGAGTGATGGGAGGCTGACATTGTTACCAAAACTAGGGACTAGAACACTGGTTCTGAACCTTCCTAATGCTGCGGCCCTTTAATACAGATCCTGTGGGTCATGACCCACAGGTTGAGAACTGCTGGCCCAGAGTATTTCATTAAATGCTTGAGAAGAGAAAACTTCTGTCAAATCATATTTGAAGGATTTGGCTAACATCTGGTTTGGCAACAAAAAACTAGAAATCTGGTCTGGCTCCAAGTAAATCCCCAAATAAGAATAGTTAAATTAGGAGGATAAATGATCCTTTCTGATAAAGTCTGTATTTTTTCCCAGGGTCACATAGTTATCGCATACATTTGTGCAGATGGCACATCACAGGGTACACACCAATCTATGTGAATGGCACCCCTGGGGGTTGTATGTGAGCAACCTTTACACTGTATGCAGCTGTCCTATACTTACAATTGATGTACCTCTGACATCGAGGACTATTTTTATTTTTATTGCAAGGCATTTGAGTTGGAAATGTCTCCTAAACAACCAGGGCTCTGGGGCAATTATTTTAACAGTAACATGCCCAGTTTAGTTGAAGCAGGTCTAGTCTAAGTTTCTTCTTTGCAACCTTTGGTTCTAAACCGCTTGAGATTCTTGCCTTCTGTATTGATTTCCCGTCATGTGCAATGTGGTTTTAGGGAGGATTTACCATCAGGCAAGTAAACAGCCTATTTTCATACCTCATGTTCCTTATAGACAAATTCTAGATATGATTTATAGTTTTATATTCTATATTGCCTGGCACACAATAAGTATGCAAAGGGTTATTATACAATGAATGATGAAAGGAACTAAATCTACTGTCCCTTTTCTATCTTCCCATAGCAATTGAAAAAGGGATAATATCCAAAGGCAACATGTGAACATCACATAGAGCTTTCTAAATAATAGAATTTCTTCTTTCAGAAATATTGCTTAATGCAGCTGAAGAACTAAATGAGTTTTCCAAAATGAAACTGCAAAGAAAGTCTGGCAGAAAGAGTTTCTTCTTTCCTAATCAGGTAGCAGGGTCCCATGGGCTGGTGCTTCGGGCCAGTTTATGCTCTGGCTGTGCACATGGGAGAAGCTGCAACAGTGTCTGTGGCCATGGGGGAGGCAAGGAGAGAGACCCCTTAGGGGGTGTCACAGCCTGATTTCTGCTTGATGCTCCTGAGGTCACAACCTAATTCTAGAGAGCTGCTCTGCCTTGCATACCTCTTCTCAGAATCTTGATGGATGTCTGTTATTTAAAGTCTTGAAATGAGAGAAGAAAGTATTGAAAATGAGCATGATGAAATGGAGCATTATTCCATTGGAAAGAAGAAGCCCAATTTTGAGACACAGAACATAATTACAGGATTGGAGCACTTCCAGTTGGCACTCCAGCTGAGGATAGAAGGAATTCTCTCAGACTGAGCCTGGTGAGATGATGTTCTTCATCCTCCTCAAGCACTGTGGACCCTGCTCTGACATTGACGAAACACTGTCTGGTGTCATTTACTACAAGAATTTCAAGTGGTTTAGAACCAGAGCCTAAGATGGTAAAGGTGAACCTTAAGACAGACCTGTTCAACTTACTGTTAGAATAGTTCCCCTGGAGAACTAGTTGTTCAAAAGACATTTCACACTCAAATGTTTTACAATAAAAAGAAAAAAACAGTTCTCAATGTCAACTTCTTATGTTTCTAAAGCCACTGGGAATGCTGAACTCACATCCTGTTTTGTTCTCCTATGAGTAGGAATCAGATTGAGTGAATAAACAAGACCAAAAATCACATTATAACAAAGATATTTGTACCAGAATGTTTATTGCAGCCCAATTCATAATTGCTAAGTCACGGAAGAAGCCCAAGTGCCCATTGATGCACGAATGGATTAATAAATTGTGGTATATGTACATCATGGAATATTATGCAGCCTTAAAGAAAGATGGAGACTTTACCTCCTTCGTGTTTACATGGATGGAGGTGGAACATATTCTCAGCAAAGTATCTCAAGAATGGAAGAAAAAATATCTAATGTACTTAGCCCTACTATGAAACTAATTTATAGCTTTCATATGAAAGCTATAACCCAATTATAGCCCAAGAATATGGAGAAAGGGGAAAGGGGGGAGGGGAAGGGAAAGGATGGGTGGAGGGAAGGTTATAGGTGGTTCCACATCTATGGTGCATCTTAGAAGGGTACAGGTGAAACTTACTAAATGTAGAATATAAATGTCTGAACACAATAACTAAGAAAATGCTATGAAGGCTATGTTAACCAGTTTGATGAAAATAGTTCAGATTGTATATGAAATCAGCACATTGTACTCCATGATTGCATTAATGTACACAGCTATGACTTAATTAAAAAAATAAGTAAATATAAAGAATAATATTTGTAACTCCCCTTAAAAATAAATAAATAAATAAGAAAACAACACATTGGAGTCTGTAAAAAGTTAGATAAAATGTCATTATTATTCAAAAGGTTATTATGTTACCATTTCCTGGCATATAGGTGAAATATATCCAAAATGCTCATCGAAAGCATAAAAACCAACACCTATACATTCTACTTTAGGCATAAGCTTTATCAGAATTCTATCAACGTAAAACAATTTACATTATTTTAATAGGAGTTCATATACTTAATTAGTTGTAAAACTTTGCATTTTAGATATTCCCAATACTTTAAATTTAAGTCCAAATATCATTTATTTGAAAAAAATGTTTCCAGATGACTCAAAAGCTTTAAAATCAATCAAATATGAAAGAACATAAATCTAGGCTTCAGCTGGAGAGCAAACAAAGGAGAAAAGATGTTTGTAGACTGACCTGTCAACAGGTTGATCCTGGAAGGGGCTATGGAGACAGCCTGATCAAATACACTCAACTCATAGTCCCACTATTTTCCACTGGGATGGGTTTTACTCCATCTTTTCTGTTCACTTACTTCTTGCACTTATGTAACATTTTGAATACCCACTCCTTTCTATTCATTTTAGCAATCATTTTTTGAAAAGTGTTCATCAGAATTCACAGGCTTGCTTCACAACTACCCAGAGAGTGTGTTAAACAGATTGCAGAGTAACAGTGTTTCTCTTCCATCAAGTCTAGAGAGGGCTGGGAGGGAGGTAAGGATGTGTTTTTCCAGCAAGCTCCCTGATGATCTGGTGCTGCTAGTGTAGGGCCGGTGCTTTGAGAGCCATTGTGCTCCACTGGGTTCAGGGTCATACTTCCACTAGCACTGCTCCTAACAGCCCTGTGACATGAGCTGTCTTTATCCCCACTTTATTAATGAGGAAACTGAGACTCAAAAACTTTAACAGCTTGCTCGATGAATTCACATGCTGAATAACAATAAACCTGGGACTCTCTTTCACCAAAGCTTATGTTCTTTGAAATACATCATTCTTATTGTATTCACCAGGTTAAGCCAGATCCCTCCACAACTAATATCCTTAGAAATATTCATAAGAAGGGAGAGAATTTCTTACCCTTTCTTTATCTCACAAGACCCTGTCTTAGTTCATGGGTGAGAAAACTGCCACCTCCTGGCTGTTTCAAACACATGTCCCTGGCACTGGTACTCCCTCATCAGATTATCTGTGTGACAAGCAATTATGAAAGGGTATACGATCCTTCTCAGCACCTGCAACTCATTATGGAACCAAACAACTCAAGTGTAAGGGTTCCATTCAGAAGAATCATATAAACAGATGATGCATGATATGCCAAGCCCTCCTTCAGCCAACACTCAACTTTTTGTTAAGAAAAATGGAGATTTATGCAAACTCTATCTAATATTCTCCATATGGTAGGCCTTAGATAAGAAATTCAATGACATTCAAGTCTAAGTCTTTGCTTAAACAGCCTAGAACCTTTTGAGACCATCGACCATGCATGTGGAAGAGGACTCATAAAAGTTGTATTGCAATGGCTTGAGTCAAAATCTACTTTAAGGTTCTAGGAAATCTTTTAAATTATTCATAACCAAAGACAGTCTTTATGAGCCATGGCTATATATACCACATTAATCTGGCTGACCATTTAAGTGATATCTGTTTTTAGCAATGTTGGTATCTCCAGTCATTCCTAGTTTCATTGTTCCCGGGGGGAACAAGTAAATCCCAAAGCAAGCACTTAGGATAGTCCAGACCACTGTGCCTGGGCTCAGAGTAACAGATTGTGACTGGTGAAACCTATCCAGCAAAATAAACACCCAATCAGTGCCTGCCAATGGGGGAAGGGTGTTTGTGTCACAGATGTGCTATGGGATAGTGTTGAAAGTGTGTGGGTTGGACATTGGATTTAACATGTCTGCACTACTTGTATTAAAATTGAGGCTGGTGACTACTCAAAGAATTAATGATCAATATTATCATCACAAGAAAAAGAGATATGCATACAAGTGAAAAATTAGACATTGACTAGACACCTTCAGTACACAGGGAGGAACTAATTTTGCTCCTACCTATAGACAGCCCTAATCCTGCTCAGGCCAGCTACTGGCAAAAAAACCTGACCAAAGAATCCCAAGTGAGAGAGCTTTGGTTTGAGAGAGAGGATTGTACTCCCTGGCTTATACCTGGATAGACTAGGAAATGGAAAGAACTCTGACTACTCATAATGAAAGATATACTCCATGGAAAGATCCCAGGTTTCCAGTCCATTCAACACCTGTCCAATGGAGAAGAATATCCTTCTACATTTAAAACCTGCATCCACATGTGACAATTACCAGGTTATCTGCAAAGGTACAAGGGAACTTATGCCTACTGGAGGGCTGCTAAATCTAGACATTAGATTATGGAGTAGGCAAAGAAAGATAACAAATATGTCAAGGGGGTCCCATCTTAAAGGATGAGACCAGTACAAACCATCAGAATAAATGTATTTGACCAGACCAATATGTCCCACTGAGGTCAAACTCCTGCATACTCCTTATTCCCCTTTCTGTGGTGGTTTATGTAGCTCACATTTGCCAATTCGAACAGCATTTCACGTAGTTATCCCTATTCATGAAAGAGTAGTGCTAGAATATAATTTTCAAGACCCAGGGAAATCACTCCTAGATGGACATGAATTCTAATCTAGAGTCTGAATAAAATGCTACTCTGGACAAGGGTGTAGAGAGATTTGAAATGACCAGAAGCCCTTAGGAGTGTTGGAAATTACTCTCATTGTTCAGGGATTAAACTTAAATCAAATATTTTATATGTTGAGTATCCAAAAATGCAAGGTGCCAGACCCATAAAAGAAGACTGAGGAATAGGAAAAGTGTTCAGAAATCTAGGCTCTGAAAACAGCGAGTACATCAAAACAGAGGTTATGGGCAGTCCAGGCATGAATACATAAACCATCTGCTTTTCTAATGTCAGTTATACCTTCATGGTTCCTCCTAGAGAAAATGCTCTGAAATGTTCTTTTCATTGAATCAGGTACATTCTGGCTAAATCATGCCATTGCCAAGTTTCCAGCTAAGGTAGTTTGCAAAAGGCCAATAGCAAGAAATATATATCCTATATTGTTGAAGATCACAGGTCAAGACACCTAGTAGGTATAAGTATTTATTTCCTAAATAAATTTTATTCAAATATAGCATCCCAGGCAAAAACATAAAATAGATGGTAAATGGTTATGGGGGGGGGTGAATAGCAGAATTAAATAGTGGAATTTGCAAGTAGATATTGACAGTGGGTTATAAAAAGAGTTGAAGCTAAAAAGGTAACTCTTCATGAGAGGCACTGCTAACTGGTACAACCACTGAAGGCAGAAAGGAGCCAGTGAGTGATGCTGAGATGAGCCATGACTCTATCCTATTACAGCTTAATAATGGCCACAAAGAAATGAGTGAGTACAGAAGTAGAAAGGAGTGCTGTAAACCATTGCAACAATCAAGGTGAGGCTTGGGGGGGAAAGGAAATGAAATCAGGGATGAGTCTTCTGTGATTAGATGATCAGCTGAGTGATTCTTACAGCAAACTGGAGGTCTTACTTAACAGACTCAATGTTTGGAGAGCTCTAGTTAGTCTCTCCTTCAGCAAGTGCAGGGGTCATGAGGGTATCTGATCAGAAGTCTTCACTCCAGTGATACAGACTGTGTGTCACATGTGCTCCTTGATCACAGACTCTTTGGAGATGGATGTGAGCATTAGTCTGGTGATTGTTCTAAAAACTTGGGGGAAGGAAGAGGATGGAAATTTCAACTAAGAAATTTCAATATTTAGACCACTTTCTGAGCTTTTGACAAACCTTCCCTTGACTCTTCCTGTTTCTTGACCTCCCCACCACAGCCTACACAAAACCCCAAGGAGGCAAAGGTCTCATAAAAGTTCAGTCCTTGAGTCATGATAAGCTACATTCCCTAGCATCCTTTATAACCCCCAAAATACTGGGGCTCAACCAGCCATGAGTATAATGCAAATGGTATTTATGTCCTACAACATTACTACTGCTTTAGTGCAATCTCAGGTTCTTGGGAAAATAGATTTCTCTTGCCACTCTACTCATATAAAAACACGCCTTTGACACTATTTCTCCCATACTTTTTCTTTCTCTGACCTCCTCTTTAGATAGTCTACATCCTTTTTATTTTATAAACGCAATAACATTCATCTTTCAAGGCCCAAATCATGTCTCATCCTGTCCTTTTGCTTTCCTCCTGACAACACACATTCTGAAGAATGGCTTCCTCCTTGGCACTCCTACAGCCTACTTCTGCATGCCCACTGTGAGACAGAGCTAGTGTGAGATGCTGAACCAAAAATCATCAGATACACTCTCTGTTGGAGGGAGAGATAAACCCTAGATGTGGCAGACAGAATAACTGTTCCTTAGCTTCATCAAAGATGCCCACATACTAAACCCCAGAATTTATGAATATGTTGTTGCATAGCAAATGAGAATTGAGATCACAAATGGAGTTAGGATTGCTAACTATTACTAGCTGCCCTTAAAATAAGGAGATTATTTAGGATTATGCAGAGGGATCAATGTAATCACAAGTGTTCAATCAAAACTGGAGGAGTGCAGCAGAAGAGGAAGTCAGAGTCTCAGAGAGATCTATAGATGCTACACTCTTGAATTTGAAGAAGGATCAAAAGCAGCATTTAGAAACTAAGAAAGCCAAGGAAATAGATTTTTCCCCTTAGAGCCACCAAAGAATGCAGCCATGCTGACACCTTAATTTTAGTTAAGTTACTAAAGTCCTACTTTTGACTTCTGTCCTTCAGAACTGAAAGATAATGAATTTTGTGTATAGCAAGCCAATCAATTCATCAACAAACTACCTTGGAAACTAATATAAATAGCCAGCTTAACTGTGTAATTCAATTATTTTTTAAAATAAAGAGACTATATATATATTAAGCAATTTATGAAATATTTTGATATTTCATGTTATCATGCATAAGTGTTCCTAAACATTCTCAGCCAATGAGAACTAGGGAGGCAGAACAAACTGTACAATTCTGGACCAATGAACATTAGCAAAACATAGTCAGTCTCTGCTCTCAGCCAATGAGAACTCCACTGTGCCATCTTCAGTGAGTACGTCGTTTTGCAGTGTTGTTCACTCTACTGAGACGTTGGTGTTTGCCTTTTAGTTTATGTAACGTACAACAATTTTGATCCGTAATGGCTGACAAAAGTACCAGTGATGGTGCTGAGCCAACCACAGATGTATCCAAATACACACACAAGGAAAAATGTCCCATGGGAGACTCTTTAAGGAATTGCTTTCAAGGAATTGGTCCAAAATACAGATGTTAAAGAGTGTTAAGCATGGGGAATTGGTAGTGTATAACCTTATGAAATCTATCGAAAGTACGTCTGTGGCCAAGAAGGATTGACTATCTATTTAATAGAGGAACAAAACAGCTCTAAGACACATTGCTAGTTCTGGGAATTTAAAGAAAATGTTATGCCCTTATAAAATGCTAGGAATATACCCCCTAGTGTTTATTAGAACCCATATACTAGGCGCACTGAATAACTCTTTCCAGGAGGACAGTTCCAGAGACAGAGTGTACATGAGAATCCTCCTGGCAGTACAGTGTAAGGCGTGCTCAGAAGGAAGTGAGGAACAGGCCACTCTGAGAGCAGAAAGGTAAGTGGAGCCATTTAGTCAGTCCGGGAGGTGAGAGAAGGCTTCCCATAGGAGGAAAAGCCTAGATGAATTTTGAAGGAAGATAGGATAACAGACAGAGAAATAAGAGCAGCCAAACGGAGGGAACAGAGAAGGCAAAAGTGTGGATCTATAAGACCATTTGTTACTTAGAACACGTGCATTTGTACTGTTCTTTTTATCCTTTACCTTCATCTCAGGTTTTCTTAATTAAATTATTGGTGGAAAAAAGTCCATTTCTTCTACCTCCTTAAGACCCTGCTACTTTGACAATGGATTTCAGGAAGGGAAACCAGGAACTGATTCGCTGGAGTGTCCCTTGCTCACTCTTTCTTTCTCTATCTGACCCTGCCTTTGCCTTTGCTGCCTTTGCTTTCCTTTCCCACTGGCCACTTCATTAATGCTCCAGTCATACCACAGGGCAGTGATAATTCCATGGAAATGAACTTTTGTGTTTCTTTGGCCTTGCTATTTCCTGTCTTGGGAATTGCCCTTCTCTGTCCTCCCACTTGTCTGCTTAGTGAACCTGTCCCTCGTCTTCCTTCAAAACTAAGTAAGTTCAGACCAGATTCAACTGTTCCCTCCCTAAAAGAAAGTTTCTTTGTTCTTTCAGCTTTCTGATCTGTTTTACCTATTTACTGCATTGCAATCTATTTGCTTTTATGTGTGCCTCTCACCTCCAATGAGACTATGTCCTATCCACTATGGTTCCCCCAATACTTGTCATGTGACTGGTCCCCATATCTTAACTTATTGTTTGACATTAACTATTATTTTAAAATCCCTTTGGTGGTTTATTATGAAATAACCGTGGCACTAACCTAGAATCAAATTCAGAAGACAGGTAAGACCAGACCTTAGGCATTAGAAAAAATAAAAGATGAAAGTAAATAATCATTACAAATAATGTGATTTCAGAAAGTCACACAGTCAATAAGAACAAAATAGGATAATGTGAAATGTGCTTGTTGAACTGCATTATTGAATTCTTGAGAAATTTCAATATGTGATTTGGTACTCAATTTCTAAACAGTGAAGCTACAAATCTGTACAATGACTCCTTATTCATGCCTTCATATACCTCAAATTGTTTAAATTCCAAACAGAAACAAAAAGGGCCAACAATTTCAAGCTGGAAAGGTTCACGAATCATTTTTTCTTGTCCATCTGCTTGCCTCTGCTAAGAAGAAAACAAAAATGAAGAAGTTAAGACAAATATGACAGCAAAATGTTAGATTACAAAAACTAAATAGGCAATCAAGCAAAGAAAAGCTCAGGAATTAGTTGGTGAATAGAATAGTCATCAGCAGATATTTATCTAATGGGATCTAGCTTAAATTGCTTTTAAGAAATTACTTTGGAAAAGATCTTGATTTAACAATGTCAAGGGAAATCTAGCCCTACTTCAAATGTTCTTCTGAGACAGGCTGAAAACAAACTACAGCATTAAAAGGAAACACAGAAATTCACTGGGAGCCCATGAACTCAAACCAGATAATATCCTTTTCCAATCTAAGTATCAGTGATTCCAAGTCATTAAGAAGTTAGTTTAAGGTAGAACATTATTGCTGCTGGTCCAGAATTGAACTGCAGGACTCTAATTTGCATGTGTCCTATATGCACGGGTTCCTGAGTTACTCAAGACTACCAATCAAGCTTCATGGACCAATATTGCTATCTCATGTGTGTGCAGCACAACATCTGGTCAATGCCTCTTTTTCTTTCATGAGTATATAGATAGTCCTCACTTTACACAATAGTCCAGGACCATAAAAATGACTGTGCAAGCTGATACTGTGCAAAGCAAGAGCTTCAACAATTACTGAAAAAAATTACAATTCTTCTCTCAAAATATTAAAAACTCTATTATTAGTAGTTATAAACATATAGGGTGATGAAAAATAATAAAATGAATATTTATTTAGCATACTATAATTAAGAGAATTAGAAATGGTGAGAAGCAAACTTTTTTTTTTTTGTAAAAACCTACCAAGGGTACTTTTGAACAGTACTTCCCTTCTTCTCATGATATAACCTACAATCAGATCAAGCCTTCCTTTCAACATCTTGGCAAATTATCATATTCCTTCCTGAGTCCAAGTCAGCTTCTAATATTTTACCCTTTGTAATTTTAGTACTATGAAATATCTCCAAGATTTCCTTTAACTTGAAAGTGTCACTTCCTCTAGGAATTCTTTCATCACAAACACTTTATGTACTTTATGTCAGTAAGGTGTCTTCACTCAGTGTTTCTGGCTGCATATGCAAAGACTCTCAAATGCTGGCAAGTCCACTCTCCCAAGGCCAGCTCTTTGTTCTACAACTCTGTAGCTCCATTTATGTTCAATCTGAATGTCTTCTGGCATTAGCATTTTCTCTTCCTTAGCTTCATTTTTGTCTTTGCTGACCTCTTCTCTTCTGATCTGTGTCCAATTTTGTAAAACAGATCATGGAAGTATCATAGGGAGACAAGGACATGACGCAACGATATGCTTTGCTGTCTGTGCATGAAAGGAATAATAGATGTGTTGTGACCAATCATCAGAGACTTTGAAGGAAGTGACATGATTGGCCAGAGACCATGACAGCAGTCTGTTATTACTAATTTGTGCACAAAAGAGCTTTCAGCAAAGTGTATACTAAAGGCAATAATTCACTTTTAATACCCACACTAATAAAAATTTCAAGTATATTTTGGAACTGAGGTTACTCGACATCAGTTGTGGTAACTGAAATCCATGCATATCAAAAATGCATAAAGTAAGACTGCATGTACAACCAAATTAGCTATCTCTTTTCCTCACACCAATCTAGATAAGGCCATTTGAAGAATTCTTTTTCTCACATATCTATTCTTATTCTTTTTCATCCTCTCATTTTTCAACACTAAAATTACTACAGAAAATCTCTTTTAATACAATCTTCTTCTGTCCTCCCCACATCTTCCATCCTATTCAAGAACAAAACAAAAACACAAAATGGCCACAATCATATCCTATAAAAATAAAAGTAGAAGTAGTGAAATACCTGACTCAAGGAAACGGTAAAATCAGAAAATTACTGTAGTGAAAGTGTCTTTTACCTCTAGTCCTTGAAGACTCTATTACGTCCTTTAAGAATTTTTTTAAACTTCTATATCTATTTCCCAATTGAGTTTCAGTTAAAATAAATCTTATCCAAAACCAATGTTAAAGAACTTGCTATGTTGCAAATATGTAATATTTCAGGTACTCTGTGAATTAGACCAGCTCATGTGGATAGGCCAAGGGCTTCATTGCTATTTATAAGCTTGTTATTTTCACCAAACATCAATACCCAAGTTACAAATGAGCTGCCAGAGATCAACCAAACAGAAAATGTGGGGTATCTCTAAAGTCACAATAGCAAGTGACCATACACAACAAAATAACATATTAACAGAAGCCTTTTTACACATATATTTCTCTTAAATACAAACACACCACCCTTATTGTTGCTTCTCCTTTGAATTTTAATGTTCCTATTTTCTCTCTTAATTTAACATAACAATCTCTTTATAAGTATTCTTAAACAAAAAAACCCTTCTCCTAATCTAAGGAAATACATAGCCTATACAGAAATGAAGCACTAGAGTTTCAAAATGATCATTGGTCACCAGAAATTTGCATAAAAAGCATACCATTTTGATATATGATTGCAAGACACAATCGTTCTGGGAGAACAATTCTACCCAGGTTGCCCATTTTATGGCATCTACACTACAAATGTGGGTGACAGTGATTTCCGAAGGCATCCCATGCAATGCATCAGAAGCGACTTTTCCAATTGACCAATAGAGGCTGGAATTCAAGAGGGCAAACAATAAGTCATTCATAGCTTCAACTTTCTGAATCACTAAATCCCTGGACAAGCTTATAGGGATTCCAGTCTTCTCAGATGAAGATGTAGAAAGAAGGGATGTCCCAAATCAAGACCAATGGATAAGAAACCACGGGAGTGGAAGTAGGATGAGACATTCACATATCATTGAATTTTAGAAGATGAAAGAATGTTGTGATTCATCAGGAGTAGAGGAGTAGAGATGGACTAGTTCTGGCTGTGAAAAATAAGAGAGAATAAGAGTCACAATAAAGCTACGTAGGGGTAATTTAATGAACACTAGTAGAATCTCTTTGGTAGGCATAGATCTGCTCCAGCGAAGAGCTAAGACAAAACAACCATGCCTACCACAGGCCTAGAAGGGCAAGCAAGGATAGGACAGCAAAATGTCAAACACTACTGGAACACACAGAGTACAACCCTGATTTGGGGATTATGTTGTTATTATCTTATCTACCTTAAGTTTATGTCCCAGGTTAGGACAACTGTGGGAGTTTAGGCTATAATCCTACCAAACAATGCCAGAGGCTCAAGGTAAATACCGTATTAACTAAGACAGAATAAAATCAGAGATACCCATTATTGCCTAAAGGAAGGGATGTGCTTTGTCCTATTTTAGGCCACTGTGTCTGGCTCCACCTGCTCACTTTCCCCTCCCCCTACTCTTCAACCATGACTGGGCTAGACTGGAAGCAGGCCAACTACTCAGACCAAACAATACTGAACTCTAAGCCAGCATCCAGTGATCTAGTTGAATTCTCCTCCAAGTCTACTTATCTTTCTCTAAAATGGCAAATACACTCACAAAAGGTTCCAAATTTGCACTTTATTTTCTCCTGAATTATTCATCACCTTTTTCTAGTGTGGCTGGACTATACCACATTAGAATTACATCTTATATTCTTTCTTCTTATTTCCCATTTCCTCCAGGGAAAGTTGTTTCTCTTTAGTCTTTGAGCATACCTGTCAAAGAGCAGCCTTCAGTGATAAGAATAATTGTTTAATATGCTTTACTCGAGAGTCTACAATTCCCCAGAAAATAAAATCCTACATCATGAAAAGCAAAAGAGTTCCAATGAAATTAGTTTGAACCTAGGCCTAAAGCAAGGAGGAAAAAAAAATGCCTTTACTAACTTTTTAAAAAATTCTTTATTTAATATTCATTACCAGATGTTAGTACAGTACTCACTTCCCATCTAGCAGAGTATCTGAAGTTAGGCCATCTGATTCAGTCAGAACATCTGTACTCGCCTATCTATATGTTCTTTGTTTAAACTGGTCCTGTTTCTGCTCTTGGTAACATGCTCTTTTGGCAGGGCAGTAATCTCATTCACAAAATGTTAAGAATGTTCTCCAGTTATTTCCCTTAAATCTGAACCCCCCTCTCTAGAAAAAGGCATCCCAGACAGGTAGATATACACATGCAAATATACACATATCTACATTATCTCTGATTTTATTTTTCTCTCTACAACCACCAAGCAAGCTTTCTAAGTTTATCAAGGTTTGAGGATTCCACTGGACTTACCATAACCGTTAACTATTTTAAATTGCATACAACCTTATGGACACCCTGTATATGTATCAAATGTGTATTATACACACACAATCCTACATGACCTCTAATAGTACCTCTCAGTGCCCTGTATGTGTTTAACCATCATGGTATGTTTCCCACTAGACTGTATGTAATGAGGGAAGTGTAAAATAAATACAGGTGGCCATTCCCTACAAGAGGTATATAACCTAAATAAGAAAACAAGTTAAGTTTTGCATATATAACAATAAAACATGCCCTCAAGTATTTATTGGTGATAAATATGTCTTGCTCTTACAAAATCCTCTGCTAGGTTGGGGAAAAGACGCAGGAAGAGATGCTGCTTGGTTTACTCCAATAAGAGAAAAATGTGTTAGGATGACCTGTTTCCCAGATAAAAACTTTAACCAAAAAGGTCAGAAGAGATATACAAGACCAACTTGTGGCTCTTGTTTTCATAGTATCCTGATACATTTTGCTGGCTTAGGTTTTCAAACACTAAGCTGGCCAACAGAAATACAGCTTCCAGTTTGCTATGCCTGAACTAAAAAATGTTTACATTTATAGCATATGAACAATTGATATGGATGATTTGATTTTCTCTCTAAGACCACAAGCAAGTGTTCTAAGTTTATCAGGTTTTGATGATTCCACTGGACTTACTGTAATAAATTGTATCTGGGGCCATAATTAAATGACATTTGAAGGTTTCACGTGCCATGTCCTGGCCTCTGTTTAGTTCAACTGTCAGGCCATCATTTTTCCACATTAACTCTCTTGAAAGTGAAGGTACTAAGAAAAATCTACAGAGCTCAAAACATTCAAATCACATTTAAAGTTGACTCTAAAGTGTTCATCTGCTTTATATTTTTAGGGCCTATGTCAATGTCAATATCCCTCATCCCCCAAAGATACGTCTCTATGCTTAGTCAATTAATGTCTATTGAATTATTTTGAATGCACACTAATATTAATATTTATTTGTGCAATGTTCAACTAAATGATTTTTTTAGTTTTTTTTAAGATTTTAAAAAAGCAATCAAAAAAACTCTCAAGGGACTTTTGGGTAATCTAGGCCGCTGCTCTGAAAAACAAAACTGAGGAGCAGTTATTCACCTATGAGTAGGAAGTAGACAGGAGCATCCCTTTTTCCCAAATAGGCCTCCTATAGTTCTTCAGAGACCAGAAAGTGATGACTAGTAGACTCAAGGACAGTAGTTGAAACTTTGGCTGCTTATTAAAATCATCTGAGCCATTTTTTAAAGGTAAATATGTTTTGGCTACACTACCAGCAGATACTTTCATGTTGTAGGTATGGGACAAGGCCCAGCCATCAGAATTTGCCCAGGTGATTCCTACCCCTAGCCAAGGTTGATAACTGCTACTCTAAAAAGACACTTCTAAGAGGTCATTCACTTTCTCAGTATGCCCCCTTAAACATCTTGCAGGTAGTCTTGCTAAGGCTTTCCCATCCATGCAGTTAGCGTCAAGTGAGACAATTTCACAGTTGCTTTCATCCAAACAAAAAAAAGTTTCCACTATGGGGTACTATAACAATGTTTCTTAGATGTTAGCCCTCCCTTAGTGCTAGTCTCTGAAATGCCCTACAGTGCTTGCAAAACCCAGCCATCACTCTCCTTGTGGGGCAACACATTTCTTATGCAAGTGAGTTAACCTAAATAACAATTATTAACCACAAATGTGACAACTACTGTAAATAATGCACTCCCTTTTATCTTGTTTTTTCAAAGACATCTTCAGGGAAGAAAAACTACTCTTGATTTTGCATTACTAGGCAACTAGCAATCTCTGGGCTGAAACTCCAAACAGCGGTCTTTTGGGGTCTCTGTTAACTTTGTTCTAAACTTTACACAGCTAATTAGAAGTGTTCAAAGACTTTCATTTTTGAACCACTTAACTGATGAGAAATGCATGTTTAATGGGCATCCTGGAAGACAATTTAATGAATCTAGAAGGAAAACAAAGCAAATTGATTATTATGCAATGACTTGCGAGAGCTCCTTGTGACCAGCTTGCAAATAGCAGAGCACTGAGGTAAGCAGGACATGAAGGGAGGCAGCCCAGATTATTAACAAGGATACCAGTTGTGCTATGATCAAGCAGCTTTTTTTAAGAAAGATATCTTTGGGGGCTGTAAGAAAATATTCCAAGTTAATATCATTCAGAAAAGTCTTTGAAAAATCCTTACTAAAGTCCCATGAGCTATTTAAATAGCTTCAGAAAAACTAGGGGGTAAGAGTTGAGAGGTATTGGGTTTGCTCATCTGAGAAAACTTAAAATGTATCCTTCCCCTTAGAATTCTGTAGCCTCCACATCTAAGGTGACTACACCAATCAGTCGTGTTTGAGCCAAGTTCTGTCTATACCAATGAAGCAGCTTTTTAAAATTTAATTAATCAAAGTTTGCATTAGGAATGTGGGGGCAAAATAACAAAGTAGGTACCTTTGCGATAATTTCTTAAGAAAGGCAACTCATCATTCCTAGTTTAATAGCCTTGTGATCGTTGGTTGGGATTCCTACCATATTCTCTCTTACTCTTCATGGGGTCATGAGAAGAGAAGTAGATGTCACCTACACCTAGAGGAGAAAGACGTTGCTCAAAACAAAACTCAACTCTTCCAACCTGTCCCCCCCTTTGTTCCCTTCAACACCATCCTAGTACACAGGTGTGCACACAACTACACTCTCACACACACACACACACACACATATATTGCCTTAGATCGGGGGGACTGTTAAAATGTATCGCTAGTTTCTGATCCAGTAAATAAAGGGAGAGGTCCCATAGTTTGCATTTCTGACAAGTTCCCAGGTTATACTGATGCTCCTGATCCACAAACTACACTTTGCCGAATACTCGCCCTTAGATGTCCATTTATTTCTGACAAACTTAGCAAATTGTCTGAAGATGCCTGCACATCTTTAGGCTTTGGGTCAACCTCTCTCCACAAACCCAATATCAATAAAAGAAGACTCCTGATGCATCCTCATTCATAGATCTCATCCTAAACTTCCCCTCCCACTCATCTTACACTCCATTGCTAGACATGTTCCTCATTGGTCACCTCCCAGTCCTCATCCCTGAGCCTGTGCCCACGTCTGAGTGCTGGGCTTCCCTCCTTCATGGACATCTGTTATTACACATCTTGCAGTACCTGTGAGCAAATGCGTCATTTGGTCCAACCAGAGCCCTGGTCTCTTTCATGCTGGCACAGGCCTGGGAGTATGTGTGTGGATGCACGTGTGTATACAAAATGACAGCAGCACATGCTAGAAAACAGAACATCAGCATGGAGTAAGATAGCGAATTATAAAGACAGTGTTATAAACTGTAAAGTTAAGCATGAAGAGAGTAAACATTTAGTGTATGCACTTAACATATGTTTAACTTTTTTGCAATAAATATGGATTTTGAATTGGGTGATACTCGAAGTATATGTCAGCTTTTTAAAAATTTGTTAATTACTGTTTTTAATCACTAACGGGACTCAGAAAACAGGACCCCAAAATGAAGGCCTCAGAAGCATGAGCTGTTCTCTGAGCTTCTCCTGTCCTCCTGCCGCTTGGTCCCACACTCTGAGGCTAAACCTTGGGAACTAGAATTTCTCTTCTCTAAGGCAGCTGATAAAAGCCAAAACCCCTTTTCCCAAAAGCCAATCATAAAACCTAAAATTATTTCATAAAGAAATTAACTGACCTACCTTGTTTGACTACAGGTCATAACACCTCACTCCAGAGAGGGCCCTGTCCCATACCCAGAAGGAGGGGCACTGCTCAGACAGGCCAAGAAGAATCTTCACAGACAGGCCTTGCTGGGTTTCCAAGCTCACTCTGTCAGCATTAGATCATACTCTTTTCATCCAATCATATTCCTACATGGCTGTCCATACTTTTTTAAACCTAAGAATAAAAATGGACAATTTCCCCAGTATCTTTGGGTCTTCCTTCTGAAGGCTCCTGTGTATACATGTTAAATAAATGTGACATCTTTTTTTTTAAGCAATCTACCACATGTCAGTGATTTTTTTGTGAATTTTTATGGGGCCAGGGCCTTGCTCCCTACATCATTCTAAATAAATATTCATATTTTATAGCTAAAATAAGTAAAAGTAAAAGTAGGTTTAATCTATTTATAAACTTCTCTATCCCACACCACTGCGCTTCTTTCTTAAGGACTGTCTGCCTGACAGGAGATTATGTCCTAATCTTACTTTTGACCCATGTACTTCTCTCCATATCAGGTGGGTTCCCTTGGCTCTTTTCGGGTGAGATATGAGAAGAAGCAGTGTAAGAAGAAGCAGAGTTGAACTTGGACTGGAGATGGCCTATTTTGGTCTCTTCAAAAATAGGTCTCTTTCTTTAACTAACCGGAAGTACCAATTCCTCTTCCTATAGGACAACCTGACCATTCACCAAAGTCAGTATTTCACCAAACTGCCCTTTGTCAAAGTAGAACCCAACATGAGAACTCAGCCCAACTGAGAATAAGGTACTTACTACTTGGACAATTTCACATCCACTTACTTACTTGTATGGGTTACTTTTATTTTTTTCTTTAGTAATTGACAACTACTATTCAATGGTTCCTCCTCATTTATTTAAGATGTCCCAATCCAGGAACATGTCCTCAATTGTCATGACTACAAGTTATGGTTTGAATGTGTCTTGTAAATTTTATTTGTTGGAAACTTAATTCCCAAAACTATAAATTAATGGCATTTGGAGGTGAAGACTTTAAAAGGTAATTTGATTTAGATAAAGTCATCAGGATGGAGCCCCCATGATGAAAGTGGTGGCTTTAAAAGGCAAGGAGAAGAGATGGAGCTGACACACTCCCTGTCTCTCACCATGAGACGCCTTCTACATGTTATGGCAAGAAGGCCCTCACCAGCCCTTCAACTTTGGACTTCCCAGACTCCACAAAGCTGAAGCTTCTTTTCTTTATCAATGGCCCAATCTCAGGAATTCTGTTACAGCAACAGAAAAGCAGACAAAGACACCATGGATGTGAAGAATCCAGTGGGAGTTAAACTTCCACATAGTAGTACTGGCCTTGACTGCCATGGGGCCTCATTGCATCCATTAAAAAAATAGCCGGGTGTTGTGGCAGGCACCTGTAGTCCCAGCTACTCGGGAGGCTCAGGCTGGATAATCGCTTAAGCCCATGAGTTGGAGGTTACTGTGAGCTGTGTGACACCACAGCACTCTACTGAGGGCGATAAAGTGAAACTCTGTCTCTACAAAAAAAAAAAAGTAGGCATAGGAATCTGGGTGGTAAAATGAAGATACTGTGCAAAGAACAGAAGATATTTAGGGAGACAATATATCTCCAACCTTTTTTTCTTATGTGACTTATTTCCACTCTTTGTTAGACTAGGAATACAACTGGTTTCCCTTGAATACTCAGAACTTCCCTCAACCCCATAATCAAAGCCTCCTCATTTCTCTCACTGTCATGGTCCAGACTCCTATAATCTTTCTTCTTGCCTATTATTAAATACGATTGCCCCTAATGAACAGTCTTGTCCTTGGTGTTTCCCCACCTACTACTTCTCTCTCAGCCTTGTTGCTACTCCCAGGGTGATAATTTTGAAATAAATGTACTCTGCTTGGGAGCTTAATGCTTACAAAAACTTTTGGACATAATTTGAGTCCCTTGACATTTACTCACAACTCTCCACCTGGAGGTCTTCTTGCTTTCCAGCCTCATGTCCTGTCCTCATTTCTCATTATGTCCTCAGTCATGCTAGGTCATCAGCTTCATCGCATACTTGTCATCCCTGGCCATCTGTACCAGGCTTCTGGACACTTCTTGTACAGTGAATGTTTGTACCCTCCTAAAGTTTATTTGTTGAAGCCCTAAGCAACACTCCATGGGCTGATATTTGGAGGGGGAACCTTTGTGAGGTTATTAGTGTTAGGTAAGGTCAAGAGAGTGCATTCCTCATGATGGGATTGGTACCCTCATAATCTCAGAAAGAAGGAACCATCTGCAAAGCAGAAAAAGAGCCTTCACCAGGACCCAACCACTCTGACATGCTGATCTCGGAGTGCCGGCCTTCAGAATTGTGAGAAAATAAATTTCTGTGGCTTAAACCACATTAACTTTGGTGTTTTGTTATGGCAGTCTGAGCATACTTACAACCTTTTATTTATTTATTTATTTTTAATAATTTTATTAAATCATAATTATGTACATTGGTGCAATCACAGGGCACGATTCATATACATTCAGAAATATTTTGATCATACTGTTACAGATATCCTTCATGGCATTTCCTTGATCACTATATAAAGACATTAATACTCTACCTTTAATAAG